>PVKP010004232.1:0-99850 GCA_004027715.1 Plecturocebus donacophilus | reverse complement strand
TCTCTGATAAAACAGACTTTAAAACAACAAAGAACACAAGAAACAAAGAGGGACGTTACATGGTGGTGAAAGGATCAATGCAACAAGAAGAGCTAACGATCCTAAATATATACGCACCCATTACAGGAGCACCCAGATACATAGGGCAAGTTCTTAATGACTTACAAAGAGACTTAGACTCCCACACAATAATAGTGGGGGACCTTAACACTACACTGTCAATATTACATAGATCAACGTGATAGAAAATCAGCAAGGATATTCAGGACTTGAACTCAGACCTGGAACAACTAGACTTAACAAATATTTACAGAACTCTCCTCCCACAAATCCACAAAACATACATTTTTCTTGGTATCACATTACACCTATTTTAAAAGTGACCACATAACTGGAAGTAAATCACTTCTCAGCAATTGCATGGCATTTCACAGGTTTAAATAAAATATTGGTTGGCTGCTTATTTGTTATTTTCATCCCCTATTCCTTCCTGTCTCCATTGTTAAACACAATTATTGGCATAAAAGAAGTTTTTAATACCCATTTTTAGACTGCATTCTAGCCTGGGCAATAAAACAAGAATCCCATTCTCTCTCCCTCTTTCTCTTCCTCTTTCTTTCTCTCTTTCATTCTTTTTTTTTCTTTCTTTTGCTGTTTCTTTCTTTCTCCTTTTCTGTCTTTTTCTAAAATCTCTTCCTCTTTCTTTCTCTTTCATTCTTTTTTCTTTCTTTTGCTGTTTCTTTCTTTCTCCTTTTCTCTCTTTTTCTAAAATCTCTTCCTCTTTCTTTCTCTCTTTCATTCTTTTTATTCTAAAAAAAAATAAAATAAATTGGAAAACATAGCATGTTTATGAATTGATTGGAGGACACAATAGTGTTACAGTGTCAATTCATCCAAAATTGATCTATAAAGTAAATGCAGTCTCAATCAAATCACTGCAGTGTGTGGAAGTGTATGTGTGTGTGTATAGATTGACAAGCTGATTATAAAATTTTAATTGAAATGCAAAAGTATTGAATAGTCAATACAATCTTGAAAGAGGGGAAACAAAGTTGGAGGGTTTATGCTCCTGGACTTCATGACTAATTATAAACCCCGAATGGTTAAGGCAGTGTAGTATTGATGGAAGGATTGACAAATAGACCAATGGTATAGAAAAGAGTCCAGAAACAGGCCCACACATACAGAGTCACTTGACTTGTAACTAAGATTTTGCTGTAATTAAGTGGCGGAAAGAATAATTTTATTAAATAAATGGTGTCAGAGTAATTGAATTTTTATATGAAAGAAAATGGACCTTGATACCTATGTCTAATTATACAGAAAAATCAAAGTTAGATGGACCATGGGCCTAAATGTGAAAAATAAAGCAGTGGAACTTTTAGAACAGACATCAACTAACTATGGCCCTTAGGCCAAATCCAGACTGCTGCCTCTTTTTGTAAATAAAATTTTAGCAGAACACAGCCAGCCCATTTATTTGTGTATTGTTTATGATTGCTTTCATGCTACAATGGCAGAGTTGAGTAGTTGTGAAAGAGATGACATGACCTGTAAAGCCATATATATTTATTATTTAGTATTTTATAGAAAAAATTGGTCAAACTCTGTTCTAGAGAAAATAGGAATATACCTTTATGACTATAGAGTGGTATTCTAAAAATTTTATATAAGGAAAAGAAAAAGATAAGCATAAAACAAAACCATATAAGTTTAAATAAAGAAATAAATTTGACTCCATTAAGTTTAGAACATCTTTTTATTAGAATTTGTGTCTAGACTATAACAAAAACTCTTAGGTATCATTAAGAATAAAAGACAAATAATCCAATTTAAAAATGAACAAAGAGTTGAATACACACTTTTCCAAAGAAGGATACACAAGTGGCTGATAAATCACGTATAAAGATGCTCAATATCGTTACTCAAGAAAATAAACAAAACCACAATGTGATATCCACTTTATATCTATTAGGATGGCTCTAATTAAGAAGACAGAAAATAACAATTATAGGCAAATATGTGGAGAAATTAAACTCTTAATACACCGCTGGTAGGAACATAAACTTGTACGTGCCTCCTCTTTAGAAAATAACTTGGCTGTTCCTCAAAAAGTTAAACAAATAGTTACCACAGGATCCAGCAATTTCACTTCTAGATATACGTCCAAGAAAACAGAAAACTATGCCCACAGAAAAACTCATACATGAATGTTTATAATAGCATTATTCATAATAGTGAAAAAGCAGAAACCACACAAGAATCCACCAGTTGATGGATGGATAACCAAAATCTGTTATATTTATACAATGGAATATTATTTAGCCACAAAAAGAAAAGAAGTACTGATAGATGGTACAACACAGATGAAACTTGAAAATATTATGCTAACTTAAGGCAGATGCAAAAGGCAGCATATTGTATGATTCCATTTATGTAAAGTGTCCAGAATAGTCAAATCCAGAGAGACCAAAAGTAGCAGATTAATGGTTGCCAGGAATTGGAGTCCCAGGAGAATGGGAAGTGACTGCTAATTAGCATGGGGCTTCTCTTTGCAGGAGGAAAATATTCTGTAATTCTGTATTGTTGATAGTTGTATAACTTTATGAATATTTTAAAAATCACTGAATTGCATACTTTAAAAGCATGTGAATTATAGCCTAATTTTAAAAGTTACCACAACTATGTCATCATGGTTACATGTAAGAAACTGAAGTTTTACTAATCCATGGATCAGCTAAATAGATAAAATAAGTACTAAAAAAACCAGTAATTTTGTTTAGATGACCCAAGACACACACACAAAAAATCCCACAATGAGATATCACTATACACATACCAAAATGGTAAAAATTAAAAATACATAATACCAACTGTTGGTAAGCATGTAGAATAATTGGAGCTTTCATAGATGGGTGATGAAAGTGTAATTTTATGCAGCAACTCTGAATAAATTTAGTTGATACTGTTTGGCATCTTCTTAACATATGCCAAATATATTACAGAAGCTTATATTAGAATAAGTTAAATATATGCTTATCTTATGACCCAGAAATTCTACTCCAACATATATAACCAAGAAAAATGAGTGGATATGTTCACAGAAAGACTCATAAAATAATGGGCATAGTGGTCTTATTCGTAACAACCCAAATGAGAAATGACTCAAATGTCAATCAACAGGAGAATGGGCAAACAAATTGTGGTAAATTCATGTATTGAAATACTACAGAACAATAAAAAGGAAAAAATTCTGCTGAAACTTATACAACAATATGGATGAATCAAAGAAATATTATGTTGACTGAAAGAAGCCAGTCTCAGAAACATGAGCACTATATGATTCCACTTATAAACAGTAGAAGGATAGACAGTAGTAATTTACTATACATCAACATTGGTTGCCAATGGTGGAGGGGTGGAAATTAAATAGAATGGGGTGCTAGGACACATTCTGGAGTGCTAGACAAATTCTACATCATAATGTGGGTGGTGGGTACACAGGTATATACAAATGTAAAAATTAATTGAGTTGCACATTTAATATGTGTGCATTATACACACCTCAAAATATGCATGTAATATCTCAATTGTGAAAGTAAAGACAAACAAAAGAGTAGAGAAATTATAACTTTCCAATTGTAAAAAACAAAATTGTTATTTTGCTAAGTAAGCCATAAAGAATGATATGGGTAACATCTATATTCACCATTATTTTGTAAAATAAACAGCAAAAATCAGAGGGATGATATTACTTCGGAATAGAAAATAATCCTATGTGTAGAATGAATCCAGCTTTACAGGAAACTTATTACCTTATCCTTAGTTTTGTACTATGTTATACCATTTTGCTTGGTACAAGTGAAAACCTTGTTTTGGATTAGCAACAGTTGAGGACTCACATCTTGGTATTATTGTTCTACTAGTATCTCAGCCTTCAATCTTTCACTTCTTCAGTCTAAACAACAGTTTTGTTTCCTTACATTTTCGTTCATTGTTCTGCTTAAAATCCTTCAATGGCTCCCAACTGTATAAAGCAGTGGCTTTCCACTCTGGCTGCAGGTTAGAATAACCAGGGAGCTTTTAAAAATGGCCTTTACTCATCATAGCTCAATAAATCAGAATCTTGGGAGGGTGTTCAGGTAGAGGCATTTGTTTTTTAACTCTACACTTAACAGTACCGTGCACCAAGAAGAAACATACACTCAACTACTTAGTATCTGCACGGTTTCTCCATGCTGCTATGTTGCTCCCTCTTGTTTTATCTTTCTTGGGAACTATTAGCCTTCTTACAAGACTCAGTTTAAATATAACCTCTTTGTAAAGCCACTACCTATTTCCACTGTCCCCAAGCAGAGTTAGATCCTTCATAGCCACTTACTATAGCATCTATCATTTCCTATCATATTTATACCAGAGCAAGTTTCATCAGGCAGGTCCTGCACTTTATTTATATTTTTATCTCTAGTGTCTAGTAGAGTATATAGCACAACGTTCAATAAAACTTGAATGAATGAATACATTAATCTCTAATTTTGAGACTTTGCAGGAACAAATCCCCTGACTGCCTGCAGTTAATTTAATACAACAGGCAATCTCCTAAAAAAAAAAATGTATGTACTAAAGACATGTGGGAAAATACCAAAATAGAAATCAACATGGGTTAAGAAGTTCATTCAAGCAAGGTAAAGTGCAATGAAACATACATAGAATAATCTTTCAAAAATATTACATGCAGTTGTGTGAAAACTACCTGAAGCAAATACGGTATTCTCGGGGAAAGTAGGGAAAGCACCAATAGATACCACATAGATCAAAAGTATTATGTTGACACCAATGAGAGCTTCTTAGACAAGGCTGACTCCTGTGTGAAGGAAGCTTGTGGGAAAATAATTCTGACAATTTGATATCCCTTGAGAATAAATTCTGAATATCACTTCTGAACAAAAAATTGACTGTGTAAAAATTGAAGGACAAAAATCAGACATAGCTTCTTTTGACAATTTCTCCATTTTCCCCACTGCAGGATGGATTGCAGCAAAAGGAGATGAGGTAAGTGGTCAGTCTATCTAGGATGAAAATTGCATGTGCTTCTTTTTCTGAGCCCAGCAACTCAAGATTCTTTACTGATTTGTAGAAGGATTTTAAGCACCGACACAATCAAATCCAGCAGAAGGTAATTCTAACAGAGTCTTTGGAAGAGAAATTCTTAACAAATATTTACCTCGTCATTTGGTCGTTTGATAGAAACAAAACAATCATTTTACGCCTTCTAATCTCGCACTGAATTATCAAGGTAAGGAGACAAGCTAGACTTTAATGCCTTCTTTTGGCAGAATATGCAGTCATTGAATAAGTTCTTTAAATCCAAAGCAGTATTCTAGCACTATGGATTCTTTTAACATTCTTAATAGTACATAGTATTGCTAAATTTCCTTACTCAAACTGTGTAAGAATATGCCCTGTGCGGTTTTGTCACTGAGAAAGCTTTAAGAAAACTTGTGAAAAGATTTCACATCCTGCTTTGAAGCTTTAACACAAACTTGGAGGACTGTGAGGATTACTGCTGCCGCTGATGGCAAGACTAGAAAAGTGCCATATTTTTCTACATGTCCTCACTGACTCTCTGGTAAAAATTTTCAAGCTTATTTTTCCTTCTTCGTCTCTTTCATTTTTTTCTACCTCATTGTTCCTGGGTATGGGCTCTTACAAGGCTCTCTGAGACCCACTCCACTTTATTTCAGAAAACACAAAGAACAAGGTGAATTGCTCATTAATCTGCAGTACTTTCACAATCACAACTCCAGCTTTTCAGTTTTATTGGGCACCTTATAGCCACTGTGCTATTTGATAGGAGGCATAGAGTACACTGGTTTGACCCAGAATAGTATTGCCACAGCTCTCTGACAGCGATTCGTATTGCACTCTCCCCTTGTCATTTCCAAAGCAACTTTCGCCACGTAGGGGTGAAGACTGCAAGATTAGGATGCCTTTTTTTCTGAAAACTTGACTGAATGCTTTTCAGCATTCGCTTCTAATTCTTCCAGTGAAATTCGTAGCCATTCTTCATTTGTTATTTAATTTTCCATGGTTTCAAATTAAGTTATTGAAGAAAGACACTACTCAAACACAGTTTTATGTATTAGAAGTTTCATTTCTGTTTTTAAAATGTTTGAATACCCTTTTCTTAAATGCCAGAAAAAGAGAGAATTTTGCGTAGTATTCTGATCAACATATCAACTGATGAAATCAGTTTCTTTGTTATTTTGAGAGAATGCTGCAAGTAAGGTGTTATATCATTGAGCCAATGCATTATTTTTGTTCTTAGTCTTGATAGTATGATGTTATGAGTTATCCCCTGGGGTTTTGGGAAGTGCTGAGTGTCAGGTTGTAAAGTTGGAGAATACGAAAAAGTAAATGTATATGTGTTATCTTTCCACAGGTTGCAAACTGACATCTACTAATTGTATTTTTTGCTTGCAAAGGTTATTTCCTTATTATATTAGTGTTGTAGTTCTTAAGTATCATAGAAGGTAGTTATCCCAGAAGAAAACAAAATCCATATACAGTGGTTCCTTCCAACTTTGCTGACAGACTACTCTAACTTTTCCTTAGTTTTGGATTCTGGTAATGCCAGTCTATCCCTATACAGCTCCAGGGAGAATAGTACTTTTTAAAATGGGGTCAAGATAGACGTAAGAATTCTCTAGAATCTCAGATTGCAGAAGAGTGAAGGTTTGAAGGCAATTAAATGCCACTTTACACCATCTTTAGTACTGCCATGCACAAAATGAAAAGGTTAGCTAGAGAAATTGTTTTACTTGACCTCATTAATATCTATTCTCTGTTTAAAGTGTTCTGAGGTATTGGTCACAGGAAGTATGACTTGAATTACCATGATTTTTACCTATTACTTACAGAACATTTCAACAATATAAGCTGCCTTTCATCTCTGCTTGTGCAGTGATGCTAAAGCATTGGAAGGTATACATTGAACCAAATACCACTGTGGGAGTAGATTCTCATGCTACCAATAAAATGGATAATGGATTCAGAGTTCCATGTCAGAATTCAAAGCTATGTGATTAGGTGCATTTGATTCTGTTGAGTGTAAATGACAAAGTCCAGACATTTATTTTACATTTGCAAAATAAAACTAGTGACCTTTGAAGGATTTTGTGATCCTCTAACTGGTGAATGACCCTATCAAATATTTTTCTTATTTATAAAGTGTGGTAAAACAGCCTCTGTCTAACATTTCTCAGAACTAAAACCAGCTAATCTTTACAAATAATAATCTGCTTATAAAAAATACAACGTCTTAGTGTCTTGGTATATAGCATCCAGTGTAAGGTAAGCTAAGGGGAATACCATGCTGGAACAAGCCCATATTTTCACAGATGGAATAATTTTTTAAATGGTATTTCAGATATAGCAGGGTCATATTTTGTAGTATACCCTATTTTGTATGCCCTAGACTCAAAACAATAAACACATGTATATATTTGTAAATAGCAGGGAGATAGATTATTTTAGCCAAATTAAATTCAGGTGCCCTACTCTAATAGAAGTAAACTTAAGCACAGCTTTGTACTCCTTTCTTTCAGCTGTAACTTGATGCCTATAGCATTTTCATTTAAATTATTTCACAATACACAGGCAGAAACTTTCTTGCTAAGTGTGAAACTGCCAAAACCAGGCTCTGTAAGTTCACGCTTTGTAGAGGATGTTAATTGAAAGTGAAAACTCAAAACAATGCAGCTCAATTAAGCTCTTGAAGAAAACATGGACATCACAAACAAAGCGAGCAGATTTTACCACTTTAAGTTTTCTCTTTCCTTCTTTGTCACATTTTTGAAGTGAGTTTTAAAACAGTGTTTCTCACTAAAACACTTCAACTTTTTAAAGGTTTTGGAAAAATGTCCCATGTTTGAAACTGATCATCCAAATTTATCAATTAGATTTGTAGATGCCGATGATTGACAGCTGTTCTATATACTACAAAATACTGTGTAAGAGACTCTAATTGTTATGAAGGTGACCTAAATATATATATATATATATATGACTTAGTGTGTATCATAGACATATGCTTACTATTTGTGCATGAAATCAAACAGTAGTTTGAAACAGAAACGAAACTAGTAAGAAGAATGGTCTGACTCAGTCAATCAGAATTATAAATTATTTGTTTCAGTGGTATTTGGTGCAATTGCTTTAATAGAACTTATATGAAATACGATTCAAATTCCTTGAAATTTTCAGCTTATTCTTGGAAACATTTTGGGAGTTCTGACTTCAGAGGAGTACGCATTTATACATTTTGAGTGACCAGTTTTTCAGGTGTTATTAGCTAACAGAAACTATATATTGTATGTGTAATAAGACCATAATATTTATTTTCACAGGGATTACTAAAAATAGAAAGATTCAACAGCCAAATGGGCTACATTAAAAAATTTTATGTAACATTGAAAAATTTTAGGATCCCCATTAGAAAATTGAACAGGTCTGATTATTAAAATAAGTATCTTATTTTTCTAGATATTTTATCAATTCTTCCATGCTTATGGGCAAATATTGTTTCCCCAGATACATTGTATGAAATTAAAGATTTCAGCACAAAATTGAATTTAAAGTCCTGAAACTTATTTCGATTCTGACCGTAAAGAGGAAATTACCTCTGATAGCATACTGAAAAATGTGATCTAACTTCAGCAACAAGTAGCGAGATTTTGAATACTGTTAATTAAATTTAATTCATTATGTTTTTAAATATTCTTTGTTCCCTATCAACACTTTTCAACTATCAACACTTTTCTTATTTTTATGCTCTAGAACTTTTTTCTGTTGAACTCTAATTTACTTAGAGTGAAAGACACAGATCTTAAGTGTACAGATCAACCAGTTTTCACAAATGTTTTCTATAGCTCACATACTAATATATAGGTAGAATACTCCCAACACCCCAGGAAAGTTTTTTGAACCGCGTCCCAATTAACCCTTGACTGTCCCCCAGAAGCAACCACTGCTCTGATTTCTTTCACTATAGATTAGCTTTGCCTGTCCTAGAATTTTATGTAAATCAAATTATATAGCAAGAGTGCTTCTTTTGATAAGCATAATATTTTTGAGATTCATCCATGTTCTGGCATGTATCAATAATTCATTCCTTTTTATCGTTGAGTAGAAGTCCATTGCATACATATCTCACAATTGTTTTATTGTCCTGTTGAGAGACATTTAGGTTGTTTCTAGTTTTTCCTATTTTGACTAAACCTGCTATGCATTTTCTTATATGAGGCTTTTTGTGGATATATATTTTCATTTCTCTTGTGTAAATTTCTTGGAGTCATAAGAAGGGTGTCTTAGTCTGTGCTGCTGTAACAAAATACTATGGACTAGGTAATTTGGAAACAATAGAAATTTATTTCTCACAGTTCTGGAGGCTAGGAAGTCCAAGATTAAGGCACCTGCAGGTCTGGTGTCTGGTGAGGGCTACTCTTTGCTTCCAAGATGTATTCTCACATGGCAGAAGGAATGGTAGGACAAAAAGGGACAAATGTAAATTCCCTCCAGCCCTTTTATAAGGCTGATAATCCCATTCATGTGGGCTTTGCCCTCATAATTTAATCACCCCCTAAAGGCGTCACCTCTTAATACTATCACACTGGTCATGAAGTGTCAATATATGAATTTCGAGGGACACTTTCAGACCATAGCAGAGGGAATATGTTCAACTTTATAAGAAACTCCTAAGCTGTTTTCATAGTGGTTTAATGCTTTCTATATCCAGCAGCAGTGTTTGAGAGTGTCAGTTTTTCCACATTTGCTGACATTTGGTATAGTCAGTGTTTTAAATACCAGCCATCTTGGTGAATATGTAGTGGTATTCCATCACAGTTTTAATTTGTATTGATCAACAATTACCTAATGATGTTGAGCACTTTTTCATTGTGCTTATTGACCATTTGTATATCTTCCTTTGTGACACGGCTGTTTAAGCATTTTGATCATTTATTGCATTGATTTATCTTTGTTTTAACAAGTTAAAGGAGTTTTATATATATATACTAGATTTGAGCCCTTTTGATATGGTTAGGCTTTGTGTCCCCACCCAAATCTCACCTTGAATTATAATCTCCATAATCCCCACATGTCAAGGGAGAGAACAGGTGGAGGTAAATGATTCATTGGGGGCAGTTTCTCTCATGCTGTTCTCATGATGGTGAATTCTCATGAGATTTGATAGTTTTATAAGGGGTTCTTCCCCTTTTGCTCAGCATTTCTTCCTTCTGCCACCTTGTGAAGAAGGTGCCTTGCTTCCCCTTTGCCTTCTGCCATGATTGTAAGTTGCCTGAGGCCATCCTAGCCATGTCAAACTGTAAGGCAATTTAACCACTTTCCTTTATAAATTACCCATTCTCAGGTATTTCCTTATAGCAATGTGAGAATGGACTAATACAGTAAATTGGTACTGCAGAGAGTGGGGTGCTGCTCAACAGATACCCAAAAATATGGAGGTGACTTTAAAACTGGGTAACAGGCAGAGGTTGGAACAGTTTGGAGGACTCAGAACAAGACAGGAAGATGTGGGAAAGTTTGGAACTTCCTAGAGACTTACTGGCTTTGAGCAAAATGCTGACAGTGATGTGGATGATAAAATCCAGGATGATGTGGTCTCAGAGGGAGATGAGGAACTGGTTGGGAACTAGAATAAAGGTGACTCTTGCTATATTTTAGAGTCTAACTATGAATGCATGTTGAATTTTTTTAAATGCTTCTTCTGCATCTATTGAGCATTTTGCCCCTGCCCTAGAGATCTGTGGAAGCCTTGAACTTGAGAGAGATGATCTGAAATTGGAGCTCTATGTCATTGTTTTCATATATGTGTCCAGTTATTCCAGCATCATTTGTTGAAATGACTTTCCTTTATCCATGGAATTGTTGTGGTGCCTTTGTAAAATATCAATAGGATGTTCAAGTATGGATCTAATATGGTCTATATTATCTTCCATTGATTGATCTGTCTGTATTTAACCTACTACCACGTTGTATTAATAACTGTAAATTTATAATAAGCCTTGAAATCAGGTAGCATCAGTCTTTCAATTTTGTCTTATCTTTTTGCAAGATAGGTTTGGCTGTTTTGGGTCATTTGCTTTTCCACATATATTTTAGAATTAGGTTCTCTTTTGGTTTATTGAAAAAAAAAAGGCTGCTGGGATTTTAATTGAGATTGCATTGAGATTTATTTCCATATGTACCAGATCAATTTTGGTAAAACTGACATCTTAACACTGTTGAATGTTCTAATCCATAAACACTGCCTGTCTTCCGGTTATTTATGTCTCCTTCAGTTTTTCTCAGCAATGTGTTGTAGTTTTCAGTATAGAGGTCTTGCACATATTTAAATGAGTTCATTTCTCAGTGTTTTATCTTATTGATCTTATTACAAATGTTAATATTTTAAATTTCATTGTTAACTGTTGCTAATACATAAATATAATTGCTTTCTGGATATTGCCTTGTATTGTATGACCTTGCTAAGTTCACCTATTAGTGCATGTGGCTTTTCTGTAGATTTCTTGGCATATTCCACATGCCAAATTATGTCATCTTCATATACGGGCTGTTTAGTTTCTTCCTTTTCAATATTTTTGGTTTTTAATTTTTCCCTTGCCTTGTTTCACTGGCTAGGGCCCTCAGTAAAAGCAGACTTCCAGGACTTGTTTCTAATTTTAGATGAGAAGTATTCAATCTTTTGCCACTGAGTTTGATACTAGCCATGTGTTTTGGTATATGCCTTTTGTCAAATTGAGTGACTTTCTTATTGATTTCTACTTTCTTTTTACTATGAATGCATGTTGAATTTTGTAAAATGTTTCTTTTGCATCTACTTAGGTGATCTTATAATTTTTTTTCTTTTTTATTCTGTTTCAAGTGTTGAATTGCATTGATGATTTTCTCTTGTTAGTCCAATCTGGAATCACTGAGATAAATCCTTATTGATCACAATGTCTTATTCTTTTTCTATCTTGTTATATTCAATTTATGGATATTTTGTTGTTAAGGATAATTTGTATGTATACTTATAAAGAAAATTAGTTTGTGGTTTTCTTCTAATGGCTTTGCCTCACTAATGGCAGGATAAAACTGACCTCGTAAAATGAATTGGGAAATCTCACTCTTCTATTTTCTTACAGAATTTATATAATATTAATATTATTCCTTGTTTAAATATTTACAACTTACCATTAAAGCCATGTAGAAACATTTTAAATTACCACTTCATCTTATTTGTTAGATATACATTGATTTCAATAAAAAAAATATTATATCAATCTTGGTAATTTGTGTCTTTCAATTAATTTGTACATTTTATCAAATTGTAACATTTATTGTCATCAAGATGTTCACAATATATCCCAATATCTTGGCAATATCTGTAGGATTTATAAAAATGTTTCCCTTTCTTGTTTGTTATCAATAACTTGTGGTTTTTTTTTTTATAATTTGTGGGTTTTTTTTTTTCTTTTTCCCTTTCTAGTCCAACTAGAGTTTTGTAAATTCAAGGGCTTTTCATAAAATAACTCTTTGTTGCTTTGATTTACTCTATTGTCTGTTGCTTTTGTGTTTATTCATTTCAGCTCTAACTTTATAAGTCCTTTCTTCTACTTAAGTTTTAATTTAGTCATCTTTTTCAACTCATTTAGGAGAACGCATAATTGATTTTCTTTCTTTCAAATTTTATGTGAGATGTAGTGGGTATATGTGCAAGGTTTGTTACTGGGGTATATTGCATGATGCTGAGGTTTGGGGTATGAATGATCCCATCACCCAGGTACTGAGAATAGTACCCTCAACATTAGTATTTCAGACTTTGCCCCTCCCCTGCTTCCCTGCTCTAGGAGTCCCCAGTTTCTACTGTTGACATCTTTATTTCCATATGTACCCAATGCTTAACTCTTACTTGTAAGTGAGAATGTGTGTACTTGGTTTTCCATTCTGGTGTTAATTCACTTAAGATAATGGCCTCCAGCTGCATCCATGTTGTTGTAAAGGACATGATTTCATTCTTTTTTTTATGGCTGCATAGTATTCCATGCTGTTTATTTATTACATTTTCTTTATCCAATCAGCCACTGTTGGGCAGCTAGGTTGATTCCATGTCTTTTTGCTATTGTGATTAATACTGTGATGAGTATGTGAGTGCATCTGTGTTTTTGGTAGAAGTACTTGTTTTATTTTGAATATATACCCAATAATGGGGTAGCTGGGCTGAGTCGAAGGTAATTGTGTTTTAAATTCCTTGAGAAATCTCCAAACTGCTTTCTACAGCGACTGAACTAATTTACTTTCCCACCACCCATGTATAAGTGCTCCCTTTTCTCCGTAGCCTATCCAGCATCTGTTATTTTTTGACTTTTAATAATGGTCATTCTGACTGGTGTGAGATAGTATCTCACTGTGGGTTTCATTTGCATTTTTCCGACGATTAGTGATGAGGATTTGTTCATGTTTGTTGGCTGCTTGTATGTCTTCTTTTAAGAAGTGTCTTTTCATGTCTTTTTCACATTTTTAATGGCTTTGTTTTTGCTGGTTGATTTGTTAAGTTCCTTATAGATTCTGGATGTTAGAATCTATATTGTCAGATGCATAGTTTGCAAATATTTTCGCACATTCTATAGGCCATCTGTTTACTCTGTTGATTGTTTCTTTTGCTATGCCGAAGATCTTTAGTTTACTTAGGTCCCACTTGTCAATTTTTGTTTTTGTTGCAATAGCTTTTGAGGACTTAGTCTCAAATTCTTTCCAGAGGTTGATATCCAGAATGGTGTTTCCTAGGTCTTCTTCTAGGATTCTTATAGTTTCAGGTCTTACATTTAAATCTTTAATCCACCTCAAAATTAATTTTTGTAGATAGTGAAAGGTAGGAGTCTAGTTTCATTCTTCTGTATATGGTTAACCAGCTATCACAGCACCACTTACTGAATAAGGAGTCTTTTCCACATTTCTACCAACTTTGTTGAAGATCAGATGGTTGTAGGTTTGTGGCTTTATTTCTGCATTCTCACACTGGTCTATGTGTCTGTTTTTGTACCAGTACCACACTGTTTTGGTTACCATAGCTTCATAGGATAGTTTGAAGTTGAGTAATGTCATGCCACCAACTTTGTGGTTTTTGTTTAGGATCACTTGTCTATTCGAGCTCTTTTTTGGTTTTACATGAATTTTGGAATATTTTGTTCTAGTTCTGTAAAAAGTGATGTTGGTATTTTAATAGGAATAGCATTAAAACTGACTGCTTTGTGCAGTATGGTCACTTTAATGATATTGATTCTTCCAGTCTATGAACATGGAATGTTCAAACAAATATTTACTTCTCCCAGTAATGGAGGCTGAGAAGTCCAAGGGTGCTGGCAGATTTGATGTCTAGTGAGGGCCTACTTCCTCACAGACAACACCTTCTCACGGTGTCATCACATGGTGGAAGGGGCTAGCTAGCTCTGTGAGATATCTTTATAAGGCCACTAATACCAAATGCAAAGGTTCCACCTTCATTACCTAATCACCTCCCAAAGGCCCAACTTTCTAATACCATGAACTGAGGTGTTAAGATTATCACCATATAAATTTTGAGGGTATACACACATTCAGGTCATCACAGACAGTATCCTATAAATGTGAATGTGGTTACCTTGGTTGACAGTGTTATTCAAATAATGTATACCATAACCGACTTTTTGTCTAGCTGTTCTAGCAATTATGGAGAGAGCAGTGTTAAAATCTCCAACTACAATTGTGAATTTGTCTACTTATTCCTATAGTTCTATCAGTTTTTCTTCATATATTTTAGAGCTCTGTTATTAAGTGCATCTACACTTAAGAATTTTATGCCTTTTTGATACATTACAGTTTTATAAACATGAACTCTTTTTTTCTTTAGTGATATTTGTGTTCTGAGGACTATTCTTAGACTACTATTTTCATATCTACTATAACTTTGTTATGAGTGGGGTTTGCATAGTATGGTGATTTACATTTTGTACTATAAACTTATCTTTGTCTTAAGGCTATTTTTTATATTTTGAAGTGCTGAGTTTCCAGCTGTTACTATTCCTTTCTTGTTGTTTCTTATAGTTCAGGTCAACTTTATTTATTTGAAAATGTCTTTTAATTTACCTTTATTTTTGAAGGATATTTTCACTGGATATCAAATTCAAGATCAGTAGTGTTTATTTTCCCAAATGTTCAAATATGTCAGTTCATTTTCTTCTGTCTTGTAGTGTTTCTGATGAAAAATCAACATTTTTTATTGTTCTTTATGTAATGTCTCTTTTTTCTTTATATTTGATTGTATTATCATATCCATAGGTGTGGTTTTGTTTATGCTTACCTTGCTTGATGTTTAGCCTCTTGGATCTGTGGATTTATATTTTTCACAAATTTTGGAAAATTTTGGCCACTATTTCTTCAAGCACTTATCTGTTCCAATCCTTCTCCTTTTATTCTGGGAAACCCATTATTTGTGTGTTAGACTACATGATAGCATCACTCAGGTAACTGAAAATGTTTATTTTTTTCAGCCTTTATTTCTTTCTGAGATTTCATTTTTATAGTTTTGTTGCCTTTTCTTCAAGTTTATTGGTCTTTTCTTTGTTAGCATTTAATCTGCTGTTAAGGACATCTATTGATTTTTTATTTCTGTTTTGTGCTTTCCATTTATCAAATTTCCATTTGGTTTTGTTTTGATAGCTTCCTTTTTTCTGCTGAAATTTCTCCATCTTTTTACTCATATGTCTATTTTTTTCTTCATATCCCTGATTTTAATTTATAATTGCTCTTTTAAACTAATTTTCTGGTAATTTTAACATCTATATCATTTCTAGGTGACTTTTATTGATTGGTTTCTTTTCTCATCATTTTGGGTCACATGTTCATGTTTCCTCACATGTCTGGTATTTTTTAAATTATACATTGTCAATGCTGTAGGCTTAAATTTCTTTTGTTATATTGAATTTTTGTTTGGGCAGGTCATTAGTTTACTTGTGCATCAGCTGATTTCTTGAGGCTTGTTTTTAAGTTTCATTAGAGCAGATCTAAAGAAGTGCTTGTTCTAGAGTGGAAATAGACTTGTACCTTTGGTGTGATTTTTTTCTCAAGTCTCATCAGAATGTTAATGTATTTCAGTAATATTTCTTCTCTCTGGTTGGTTATAACTTTAACGACTATTAGTACTTCACAAATTGATCCATTTGATTCATGGATCTTCAATAGTTACTTTCCGCTTTGTATATATATAGCTTAGTATTCATCTAAATATTTACTGTGACCCTTCTGTAAATTTCTAGAGCCTCTTCATTGTTTACTTTCCTCTTGTCTGTTATTCTGCCTCAAAAATTTCAGCCACCTACTTAGTACCTATCTCTAAACTCTATTTCTTCAGTTCAGCAAGACTGCCATGCTCTGGGCTCCACCTTCCTGTGATGCAGTCTGGAAAGTGCCTCTTGGCAGAAAGCCAGGAAATAATTAGCCTCACCTCCTGTTTTTCTCTTCTGTCACCGAATGTTACCTGTGCTGCCTATTTTGCAATAGCTGCAAACTATTGTTCCATATATTTTTTCAAGTTTTTTAGTTAGGTACAGTAGAAGGGAAAGTCTGACACTAAGCATTCTGTCATGGCTAGAATTGGAATTACAATCACACCAAGTTTTTTAATTTGAGCAATTGCAAACCTACAGATAAGCTGAAATAAAGCATGCATACACTTAACTTAGATTTACCAATTATCATCTTGCCAAATTTATTTCATCCATCTATTTTGCATATATCCTTATTATCTATTATTTTCCTGAACCATCTGAAAAAAAGTTTCAGATAGCCTGAAACTTCATCTTTAAACATTTCGGTATGTGTCTCTTGAGAATAAGAAATATTTTAAATAGCTACAATACCAGTATCACATCCAAGAAATTTAACATTGTTCAAAAAATATTATCTAATAGTGTATATTCAAACTCCCCCAGCTGTTCTTCCAAAATCCTTTAGAGCTTTATTTTTAAACCTAGGATCTATTCAAGAATCCCTTACTGTGTTTGAATGTTATATCTTTTTAGCTTCCTTTGATATGAAATAGCCCTTCTTGACTTTTTGTCTTTTATAAAATTGACATTTTTAAAGAGTTCAGGTCATGTATGTCAGATAGTCTCCTCATGAATAGACTCAAGTAAAACATTTTTGTCTAAAAAAAAATGCACAGAGAGTTCCATATACTTTCCATTTGTATAATATGAACAGCATATATTCTCAGTTCATTTATATCCAAGTCATGCTAAGTCTGATCATTTGTTTAATGTTGTTCATGCCAGAGTTTTTCAGTGGAAGGTATCTTTTCCTCTTTACAATCAATATGTAATCTGTGGAGTGATACTTTAAGACCATGTAATTATCCTGTTCTCCAATATTCTTTCACTGAATTGTTTTAATATCCAACTGATAATTATTGCCTGATCAGTTATTAAATTGGGAGTTACAAAATAGTGATTTTCCTAATTCTGTAATTTCTTCTACATTTATTATTTAAAATTGCTTTGTAATGAAGACTGTCACATTAGCTTTATCTTAGAAACATTTTTGAAACCTAAGTGACAAAGTCAGGAAAAATCCTTAGTATGCATTTTATTAGTGTCACTGATCCAGCATGACTCCCACCACCTTAGAGATTTAAATTGAGTTCTCCAGTCAGGCACATTACTTTATAAAAGTGATATAGAATGTTACTTCATTGAGAAATTCCTTCATGTCCTTTCCCAACCCATTCAATCCCCATCCCCTAGGGACAACCACTGTTCTGCTTTTTCTCTCCATAAATTAGTTTTTCCCATTGTAAAATTTCACACAAACTGAATAACATAGAACATTATTTTTTTGTGTGAAAGGCTTATTTCACTGATAAACATGTTTTGAAGATTTATCCATGCTGCATGTATCAATAGTTTCTTATCATTGCTGAATTATATTTCCTTGTATTTACACACCAAAGTTTGTTCATTAAGTTTCCTATGAACAGCTTTGCTCTTTCCAGTTTTTTGCTATTGTGAATACAACTTTTATAAACATTGTATCAGCAGACTCTAGAGTGGTTTCCCCCATGGACCTCAACTCCTGGTGTTCATGTGCTTGTATTATCCACTCATTTTGAGTGTAGGGAATTCCTGTGACTTGATTATAACCAACAGAATGTGGAAAAGGTGATGAAATATGACTCTTATAATTTTGTTATATAGATCCCTATTTTGCTAGTAGACTCTTTCTAGAGACTCTCTCTCCCTAGCTAGCTTGGAATAAGTATGCAGCCATGTTGAGAAGACCACATGGCAAGGAGATAAAGGCAACCTCCAGCCAACACTAAGGCAGAAGCTGGGACCTTCAGCTCCACAACTGCAAGTGTATTGTTTAATTTTCAAGAAATTCTTCTTGCTACTGGTTTGTAGTTTTATTTAATTGTGGCCAGAGAAGATGCTTGATATTTCAATTATTTAAATGTTTTCAGACTTGTTTTGTAACTGAACATATGGCCTATCCTTGAAAATAATCCATGTGCTAAGGAAAAGAATGTGCATTCTGCAGCTGTTGGATGAAATGTTCTCTAAATGTCTATTGGGTCCGTTTGTTCTATTGTGCAGATTAAGTCTGATGTTTCTTTGTTGAGTTTTGTCAGACATCTGTACAATGGTGAAACTATGGTGTTGAAATTTCCAGCTATTATTGTATTGGATTCTATCCCTCTCTTTAGGTCTAATAATATTTGTTTTATCTATCTGGGTGCTCCAGTGTTGGGTTCATGTATCTTTACAATCCTTAAATCTTCTTGCTGAATTGGTCCCTTCATCATTATATAAGACAACTCCTTTTTCTCTTCTTACAGTTTTTGTCTTGAAATCTATTTGGTCTAAGTATAGCTACTCCTGTTCTTTTTTGGTTTCCATTGGTATGGGATATCTTTTTTCAACCCTTTATTTTCAGTCTATGTTTATCTTTATAGGTGACATGTGTTTCTTTCAGGCAACAGATTGTGGCCTCTTGTTTTTAATCCATTCAGCCACTCTATGTCTTTTGATTGAAGAGTTTAGTCTATTTACATTAAGTGTTATTATTGATAAGTAGGGAGTTACTCCTGTCATTTTGTTGTTTTCTGGTTGTTTTGCAGTCTTCATTCTTTCCTTCCTTCCTTTCAGTAAAAGCAATTTTCTCTGGTGGTATGTTTTAGCCCTTGGTGTTATTTATTTATTTTTTTGTGTGTGACAAGGACTCACTTTGTCTCCCAGGCTGGAGTTGCAGTGGTGTGATCACAGCTCACTACAGCTCACTACAACCTTGACCTCCCAAGGCACAGTCAATCCTCCTGCCTTAGCCCCCTGAGTAGTTAGGACTATAGGCATATGCCACTATGCCAGACTAATGTTTGCACTTTTAGTAGATACAGGGTTTTGTCATGTTGCCTAGGCTGGTCTCGAACTCCTGGGCTCAAGTAATCCACCCACCTTGGCCTCCAAAAGTGTTGGACTTATAGATGTGAACCACTGTACCTTGCCATTGTCTGTTTTTCAATTTGAGATTACCATGTGGTTTACCAACACTATGCTATAACCCATTAATTTAAGCTAATGACAACACTGATTGTACAAAAAAAACCCCAAAATGCAAAAAGGAAACTTATAAAAATTCTACATTTCATCTCCCTGAGATTTAACTTTTTGTTGTTTCTCTTTATGTCTTACTGTATTCTCTATGTCTTGAAAAGTTGTTGTGGTTTATCATTTAGTTTTTCTACTTCTGAAGAGTAATTTACACACCACATTTATAGTGTTTTAGTGTTCTGTGTTTTTCTGTGTGCTTATAATTACCAGTGAGTCTTGTACTTTTGATTATTTCTTATTGCTCATTAACATCTTTTTCTTTCAGCTTGAAGAATTCCCTTTAGCATTTCCTGTAGGACAGGTCTGCTGTTGATGATATTCCTCAGCTTTTGTTTATCTGGGAAAGTATTTATTTCTCTTTCCCACCTAAAGAATATTTTACCAAATATACTATTCTAGGATAAAACTGTTTCCTTTTAGCACTTAAAATATGTCATGGCACTCTCTCCTAGCCTATAAGGTTTCCACTGAAAAATCTGCAACCAGAAGTACTGAAGTTCCATTGTATGGTATTTGTTTCTTTTCTCTTGCTCGGTTTAGGATCTTTTCTTTATCCTTGACCTTTGGGAGTTCGATTAAATGCCTTGAGGTAGTCTTCTTTGAGTTAAATTTGCTTGGTGCCCTATAACCTATTAGTACTTGAATGTTAATATTTGTCCTGAGGTTTGGGAAGTTCTCTGATATTATCCATTTGAATAAGCTTTGTATCCCTATCTCTTTCTCCACTTTCTCTTTAAGGACAATGTAACTCTTAGATTTGATCATCTGAAGCTATTTTCTAGGTCTTGTAGGCATGCTTCATTGTTTTTTATTTTTTTTTAACTTTTGTCTCCTCTGACTGTATATTTTCAAATAGCCTGTCTTCAAGCTCACAATTTTTTTCTTCTGCTTGAGCAGTTCTGCTATTAAGAGACTCTGATGCATTCTTCAGCATGTCCGTTGCATTTTTCAACTCTAGAATTTCTGCTTGATTATCTTTAATTATTTCAGTCTTCTTGTTAAATTATCTAATAGAATTCTGAATATCTTCTCTGTGTCCTCTTGAATTTCTTTGAGTCTCCTCAAACAACTATTTTGATTTCTCTTTCAGAAAAGTCATATATTTCTGTTTCTCCAGGATTGGTCCCTGGTGACTTATTTGGTTCATTTGGTGAGGTCATGTGTTTTTGGATTGTGTTGATTCTTGCTGATGTTCTTCAATGTCTGGGTATTAGGTATTTATTTTGATCTTCAGAGTCTGGGATTGTTTGTGCTTGTTCTTGTTGAGAAGGCTTTCTATGTATTTGAAAAGACTTCAGTCTCAAGCCTAATCATGCTGTGGATTTTGCAGACTTGCAGAGGTACCACCTTGGTGGTCTTGAAAAAGATCCAGAAGAATTCTCTCAATCACCAGGCAGAGTCTCTTCTTCTTTTCACTTATACCATCCCGAACAAAGAGTCTCTTTCTCTCTCTCTCTGCTGAGCCACATGGAACTAGGGGTGTGGTGATGCAAGCACCCCTGTGGCCACCACCACTGGCACGGTGCTGGGTCAGACTTGAAGCCAGCACGGCACTGGACCTTGCCCAAGTCCCTTCACTTCATGGTGGCAAGCTTCCCCAAGCCCTGTTCATGTTCAGAGATACTGTCCCTGAGCCTCAGATTGGAGTCATTGGCAGGTTAGTTAATGTTCTATTTAATGTGTATAAGCTTGCCTTCAAACTATAGTACAAAATCCTTCCTGATCTTTCCTTTCCTTTCCACAGGCAGAGGAGCCACCACCACACAAGTTAACGTTGGCTGCCTGGACACTGCCAATGTTTGCTTAAAGCCCAAGGGCTCTTCTGTCAGCTTCTGAATGCTACCTGGCCAGAGACTCATCCCTCAGGGCAGTTGGCTCCCCTTTCACCAAGGGCTAGTCCAGAAATGCCATCCAGGAGCTTTGATCTGGACTCGAGGACCCCAAGAGCCTACTTGTTGCTCTGCCACACTGTGGCTGAGCTAGTATCTAGGGTGCCAAAGTCCCCTTTTCTTTTCCCTCTGCTTTTCTCAAACAGGAGTCTTTTACTATAGCCATCACATCGGGGACATAGCATACTCCCTGAGTGTCACTAGTGGTTATTCAGGGCCCAAAGTGTCTTTAGTTAGTGGTTGATGAATGCTGCCAGGACTGCATTCCTCCCTTCAAGGGAGTAGGTTCCATTTTTGCCCATAGTGCATCTAGAAATGTCATCTGGCAGCTAGGGCCTGGAATGGGGCCTCAAGACTTTCTGGTGCCCTATCCTACTGTGGGTGAACTGGTATCCAAGATGCAAGACAAAATCCTCTGTACTCTTCCCTCTCCTTTCCTTAAACAGAAGGAAGGAGCTGCTTTCATTGCTACCAGCTGCACTGTCTGATGTTAGGGGAGGAAAGGTGTAAGCCCTCTCTTAGCTGTGCCAGCTAGGGAGACATCATGTCTCCCTAGGTCACACTCAACTCTAGTTCACTGGCTCTAAGCCCAGCCTGGCACTAAAAGTTTCCTGGGAATTGCAGTCCTTGTGTCCTACACTGCCTTTCAAGTTTACTTGCAACCCCAGAGCACTTCAGCCCATGGTTACGAGGCTTGTCCAGAAACTCAAAATCCAACGGCTTGGAGGGGTGATTCTCCTCTGCTGGGGTGGGTCTAAATTCTCCCTCCATGTGCAGGTGCTACCTGAGCCCAGTGTGGCTTTATTCTCTTATGTGACAAGGCAGCATTGACTTCAATGTAAAGTTCCTCAGTGACTGCACTCTTCCTCCCCAAAGTGCACAAATTCTCTTTCCCTTCAAGACTTCTGTGGGGGGATAGGGAAGGGGTGGCACTGGAATTCAAGACTGTCTTTCTGACCCTCCTCAATGCCTCTTTCCATGACATGTAGTTAAAACCAGGAACTGTGAATGCTTACCTGATTTTTGGTTCTTGTGATGATGTTTTTCTGTGTGCAGATAGTTATTAAGATTTGTGTTCCAAGAGTGGGGAGATGAACAGCATATGCTTCTATTCTGCCATCATGCTCCACCCCTCTATTAACCAATTTTTATTTTGATTGTTAGTTTTTTTTTATAATTAACTTATTGGGTATATATATATGTGTGTGTGTGTGTGTATCTATATCTATTTCTATATCTCCTGAACACTAGTCTTTTATGATTTGCAACCATGTTCTTCCAGTATTTGGCTTGCTTATTCATTTTCTTAATTGTATATTTTGATGAGAATTTTACTTTAACTTTTATTTTAAGTACAGGGGAATATGCATAGGTTTGTTACATAGCTGAACACATGCCAGGGGGTTTGTTGTACAGATTATATAATACCCAAGTATTAAGCCCAGTACCCACAGTTATCTTTTTTGCTCCTCTATTTTTCACCCTCTTCTCTCGAGTAGACACCACTGTCTGTTCTTTCCTTTTTGTGTTCATAAATTCTTATCATTTAACTCCCACTTATAAGTGAGAACATGCAGTATTTGGTTTTCTGTACCTGAGCTTGTTTGCTAAGAATACAAGCCTCCAGCTCCATCCATGTCCTTGCAAAAGACAAGGTCTCATTCTTTTTTATGGCTATGTAGTATTCCGTGATGTATATGTACCACATTTTCTTTAACCAGTCTATCACTGATGGGTATTTAGGTTGATTTCCATGTCTTTGTTATTGTGAATAGTACTGCAATGAAGATACATGCGCATGTGATTTTTGTCTTTAGTTCTGTTTATATGATGAGACACACATATTAATTTGTATATATTGGATGAAGCTTGTATCCCAGGGATAAAGATTACTTGATTGTGGAGGATAAGATTTTTGATGTGCTGCTGAATTTGATTTGCCAGTGTTTTGTTAAGGATTTTTGCATTGATGCTTATCAAGGATATTGGCCTGAAGTTTTCATTTTTTGCTGTATCTCTGCCAGGTTTTGTTATCAAGATGATGCTGGCCTCATAGAATGAGTGAGTGAGGAGTACCTCCTCCTCAATATTTTTTGAATAGTTTTAGTAGAAATGTGTATTAGTCTGCTCTCATGCTGCTATAAAGGACTACCCAAGATTGGATAATTTATAATGAAAGCAGTTTAATTAACTTACAGTTCCACATTGCTGGGGAGGCCTCAGGAAACTTAAGATTATGGCAGAAGAGGAAGTAAACATTTCCTTCTTCACATGATGGCAGGAAGGAGTTGATGAGAGCCCTGT
This sequence comes from Plecturocebus donacophilus, assembly GCA_004027715.1. Taxonomy (NCBI): domain Eukaryota; kingdom Metazoa; phylum Chordata; class Mammalia; order Primates; family Pitheciidae; genus Plecturocebus; species Plecturocebus donacophilus. The sequence continues at coordinate 75,954 of PVKP010004232.1, read as the reverse complement.
GAAGAGGAAAGACTTTTATAAAATCATTAGATATTGTGAGAACCTACCCACTATCATGAGAATAGCATGGAGGAAACCACCCCCATGATTAAATTACCTCCCACTGGGTCCCTCCAATGACATGTGGAGATTATGGGAAACACAATTCAAGATGAGATTTGGGTGAGGACACAGTCAAACCATATCATTCCTCCCCTGGCCCCTCCCAAATCTCTTGTCCTCACATTTCAAAACACAATTATGTCTCTTCAACAGTCCCTCAAACTCGTATTCTAGCATTAAGTCAAAGGTCCAAATCCAAAGTCTCACTGGAGACAAGGAATGTCCCTTCCACCTATGAGCCTGTAAAATCAAAAGCAAGTTAGTTACTTCCTAGATACAATGGGAGTACAGACATTGGGTAAATACATCCATTCCAAATGGGAGAAATTGGCCTAAACAAAGAAACTACAGGCCCCATGCAAGTCTAAATTTCAATAGGGCAGTCATTAAACCTTAACGTTCCAAAATGATCTCCTTTGACTCCATGTCTAACATTCAGGGCATGCTGATACAATAGGTGAGCTCCCACAGCCTTGGGCCACTCTGCCCCTGTGGCTTTTCAGGGTACAGACCCCCTCTTGACTCCTTTCAGGGGCTGGCATTAAGTGCCTATGGCTTTTTCAGGCACATGGTGGAAGCTGTTGGTGGATCTACCATTCTGTGGTCTGGAGGACCATGGCCTTCTTCTCACAGCTCCACTAAGCAGTGCCCCAGTACGCACTCTGTGTGGAGGCTCTGACCCCCACATTTGCCTCCTGCACTGCCCTAACAGAGGTTCTCCATGAGGGCTCTGCCTCTGCAGCACACTTCTGTCTGCACATCCAGGAGTTTCCATACATCCTCTGAAATCAGGGAGGAGGTTTCCAAACCTCAATTCTTGACTTCTGTCCACCTGCAAGTTCAATGCCACATGGAAGTCAAGGTTTGGGCTTGCACCCTCTGAAGCCATGGTTCAAGCTGTACTTTGGTCTCTGTTAGCTGTGGCTGGAGCAGCTGGGATGCATGGCACCAAGTCCCTAGGCTGCACACTATAGAGGGCGCTGGGCCTATCCTAGGAAACCACTTCTCCCTCCTAGGCCTGCAGGCCTGTGATGGGAGGGGCTGTCGCTAAGGTCTCTGACATGCCCTGGAGTTATCTTCCCTATTGTCTCTGTGATTAGCATCCAGCTCATGGTTACTTATACAAATTTCTGCAGCTGGCTTGAATTTCTCCCCAGAAAATGGGTTTTCTTTTCTATCACATCGTGAGGCTGCAAATTTCCAAGCTTTTATTCTCTGCTTCCTCTTAAACACTTTGCTGCTTTTCTTTCACTAAATGCCCTAAATCATCTCTCTAAAGTTCAAAGTTCAACAGATATCTAGGACAAGGGCAAAATGCCACTAGTCTCGTTGAATCATAACAAGAACCACCTTTGCTCCAGTTCCCAACAAGTTCCTCATCTCCACCTGCAACCACCAATGCCTGGACTTCACTGTCCACATCACTATCAACATTTCCATCACAACCATTCAGCAAGTCTCTAGGAAGTTCCAAACTTTCCTACATCTTACTGTCTTCTGAGCCCTCCACATCTCTAGGAAGTTCCAAACTATTCCACATTTTCCTGTCTCCTTCTGAGCCCTCCAAACTCTTCTAGCCTAAGCCAGTTGACCCAGTTCCAAGGTTGCTTCTCCATTTTTAGATATCTTTACAGCAGTGCCCCACTCACTGCAGCACCAATTTACTGTATTAGTTCATTCTCTTGCTGCTATAAGGGACTGCACAAGACTGGGTGATTTACACAGGAAAGAGGTTTAATTGACTAATAGTGCCATATGGCTGGGGAAACCTCAGGAAATTTACAATCATGGTGGAAGGGGAAGCAAACACATCCTTCTTCGTATGATGGCAGGAAGGAGAATGAGCATCAAATGAAAGGGGAAGCCCCATATAAAACCATCAGATCTCATGAGCACTTACTCATTGTCATGAGAATAGCATTGGGGAAACCATCTCCATGATTTTATTACCTCTTACCAGGTCCCTCTCACAACACATGAGGATTATGGGAACTACAATTCAGATGAGATTTGAGTGGGGACACAGCCAAACCATATCAGAATGGTACCAGCTTTTCTTTAATACATTTGGTAGAATACAGCTGTGAATCCATCTGGTCCTGGGCATTTTAAAATTGTTGTTGGCAGGCTATTCATTATTGCCTCAGTTTCACAGCTTGTTATTGGTCTGTTTAGGGATTCAATTTCTTCCTGGTTCAGTCTTGGGAAGGTGTATGTGTCCAGGAATTTATCCATTTCTTCTAGATTTTCTAGTTTACGTGCATAGAAGTGTTCATAATAAAATCTGATAGATGTTTCTATTTCTGTGGGGTCAGTGGTAATATCCCCATTGTCATTTCTGATTGTGTTTATTTGAACGTTCCCTTTCGTTTTTCATTAGTCTAGCTAACAATTTATTTTATTAATTTTTCCCCCAAAAATGGCTCTTAGATTAGTTGATCTTTCAAATGGTTTTTCATGTCTCAGTCTCCTTCAGTTCAGCTCTGATTTTGGTTATTTCTTTTCTTCTGCTAACTTTGGGATTTGTTTGCTCTTGGTTCTCTCATTCTTTTAGTTGTAATGTTAGGTTGTTAACTTGAGATCTTTGTAAATTTTTGATGTGGACATTTAGTGCTATAAATTTCCCTATTAATAATGCCTTAGCTGTGTCCAGACATTTTGATATGTTATATCTTTGTTTTTATTAGTTAAAAGAATGTCTTGATTTCCGCCTTAATTTTATTATTTGCCCAAAAGTCATTTAGGAGCAGGTTATGCAATTTCCATGTAACTGTATAGTTTTGAGTGAATTTATTAGTCTTGATTTCTAATTTGGTTGCACTGTGGTCTAAGAAACTGTCTGTTATGATTTCAGTTCTTTAGGATTTGTTGAAGAGTGTTTCAATTATATGATCAATTTCTGATTATGTGCCATGTGGTGATGAGAAGAATGTATATTCTGTTGATTTCAGGTGTAGAGTTCTGTAGATAGCTAACAGGTCCATTTGATCCAGTGCTGAGTTCATGTCCTAAATATCTTTGTTAATTTTTTGTCTCAGTGGTCTGTCTAATATTTTCAGTGGGGTGTTAAAGTCTCCCACTATTATTACGTGGGTGTCTAAGTCTCTTTTAAGGTCTCTAAGAACTTGCTTTACCAATCTGGGTGCTCCTGTGTTGGGTGCACATATATTTAGGATTGTTAGATTTTCTTGTTGAATTGAACCCTTTACCATTATGTAATGCCCTTTTTTCTTTTATAATCTTTGTTGGTTAAAAGTCTGCTTTGTCAGAAACTAGGATTGCCACCCCTGCTTTTTTCTGTTTTCCACTTGCTTAGTAGATTTTTCTCCAACCCTTTATTTTGAACCAATGTGTGTTATTTTATGTCAGGTGGGTCTCTTGAAGACAGCATAGCAATGGGTCTTGGTTCCTTACCTAACTTGCCACTCTGTGTCATTTAATTGGGGGCATTTAGTCCATTTCCATTTAAAGTTAGTATTAGTATGTGTGGATTTGATCCTGTCATCATGATGTTAGTTGGTTATTTTTTTGACTTGTTTATGTGATTGTTTTGTAGTATCACTGCTTTGTGTACTTCAGTGTGTTTTTGTAGTGGCTCATAATGGTCTTTCCTTTCTATATTTAGTGTTTTCTTTGGGAGTTCTTGTAAGGCAGCTTTGGTGGTAACAAATTCCCTCAGCATTTGCTTGTCTGAAAAAGATCGTATTTCTCTTTCACTTACGAATCTTAGTTTGGATGGATATGAAATTCTTGTTTGCAATTTCTTTTCTTTTAGAATGTTGAATATTGGCCTGCAATGTCTTCTGGGTTGTAAGGTTTCAGCTGAGATTTCTGCTTTTTGTCTGATAAGCTTTCCTTTGTAGGTGACTTGACCTTTCTCTTTACTGGCCTTTTACATTTCTTCTTTCATTTTGACCTTGGATAATGTGATGATTATGTGTCTTGGGGGTGATCTTCTCAAGGAGTGTCTTACAGGGGTTCTCTGTATTTCCTGAATGTGAATGATATGAATGTTGATCTCTCTAGCTAAGTTGGGAAAGTTCTAATGAATGATATCTTGAAATATATTTTCCAAGTTGGTTTCATTCCCTCATCTTTTTCAGGGACACCTATCAGTAGTAGATTTGGTCTGTTTACATAATCCCACATTTTTTAGACTTTTTTTTTCTTTCCTTTTTATTATTTTTTCTCTATTCTTGTCTGCCTGTCTTATTTTAGAAAGGCAGTCTTCAAGCACTGAGATTGTTTACTCTACTTGGTATCTTCTGCTATTAATACTTGTGATTGCATTATGGAATTCTTGTAGTGTGTTTTTCAGCTCTATTAAGTCAGTTACATTCTTCTTCATGCTGGCTATTTTGTCTGTCAGCTCCTGCAATATTTTATAACAATTTTTAGCTTCCTTGCTTTGGGTTACAACATACTCTTGTAGCTTAGTGAACTTTGTTTCTATTCACATTCTGAATTCTACTTCTGTCATTTCAGCCATCTCAGCCTCAGCCCCATTCCAAACCCTTGCTGGAGAGGTGATGCATTCATTTGGAGGTACTCTGGCTTTTTGAGTTTTCAGCATTCTTGTGATGATTCTTTCTCATTTTTGTGGGCTTATCTACCTTAAATCTCTGAGGCTGTTCACCTTTGGATTTTTTTTTTCCTTTTATCCTATTTGATGAACTTGAGGGTTTGATTGTGGCATAAGGTGGATTCCGCCAACTGGTTTCATTTCTGGAAGATTTTAGGGGGCCAGTGTTTAGCTCCCAACTCCTGGACTGTGTGCTCTAACTCTGGGGTACTTCTTTTGGATCCTGACTTTGTTTTCTGAATACTTGAGGTTTGGAATCTACTGAACTGTGGGGGCTGAGGTGCAGCAGTTCCAGCCAAGTGTTAGTGGATTCAGAGGTGCCCATCTCCCTGTGGCCATTCACCACATGGCTGAGACAAGACAGTTGGGTGTGGGGAGTGGGGGGCCCTTGCTGGAGATTGTTAGTGCTGTTGCAGTGGAGGTGTTGTTGGTTTGGGGTGAGGTGCTAGCCAATACAGGTCTGGTGCCTTTTCTGAGCTCCACAAGCAGAAGTTATTACTCAGGGTGTGGGAGGATCCCCTATTCTCTGAGTAGTGTTAGCACAAGAGCAGGACACGGGGAAGGGTGGGCTTTCTGGCTCTGTGCCTGCCAAGGCTCTGTCTGCAGTGGTAGTCTGTGGGGGTTGGGGTGCATACTACAGTCCCACATGTTGCTGAGGGAATTAAAGTAAAACCCACTTGTGCAGACACACACCAGCAATGAGATATGGGGAGTTTCTGTGGGCTCAGGGGAAGCTGCAATATAGGGAAGCAATGTGCGGGCTGGTTTATGGTCATAGGTGTCACCTTGCTGGAGCTCTCCATTGGTCAGGCATGGTCCACCAGCTCAGAAGCTATGGTGTGGGTATGGTATGGCCCCCCAGGGGACCCAAGACTCTTCTGTTAGCAGGTGTGGCCAGGCTGGGGTTCCAGGAGAGGCCAGCAGATTAAGGAGTGCTTAGGTTGGACTAGTCCTGTCTGATGTGCAGGACCTCCCTGTGAAGATCAACAATTCCCTTAGGGCTAATGTCTCTTATGAGAGCAAGTCAAGCACAGGGGGATGGCTACCTCTTACCATGCTCTGCTACAGACAATTCTGCACCAAAGCCTCTGGGCTCCACATCAGCTGGCTTACTGCTCCACCACTTTGCTTCTCTCCTGGGGGCTCTACCCCAGAGAGATGTTGGTCAGCAATAGCTCAGGGCTGACCCAGGATGGAAGGTCTGTGATGTGGGCCCAAGCCTGGGGTTCCTTGTCTGGTGACAAACAGTTGGGGGTGTGTAGGACCCATGGGAGATGGACTGGCCTCATATCCTTGGGTCGACTGCAGCTTGTTGAAGTTGTGGATAAAGCACTTAGGGCCTTGGCTTTTTTGTTAGTCTCAGGGTAGGAAGGGCAGTTCCACTGCAGAGGCAGTGACACATAGGCTTTCAATTGCCCCTGGAGACTGTCCAGGGAGTTGCTGAGCTGCTACTGGCTTGATAGCTCTGTCAGAGAGTGGGTAGAGGCCCAGGCTTGGAGGACCTCCCTAGTGAGGGATATGGGAATGGGCCACTTTTCCGTATGGCTGCTGAAGTATGCTGGGGGTCTGCTCCAGTCCCTAGTTGCCTTGGATTTTCCAGTACCTGGAGGTATCACCAGTGAAGGCTGTGAAACAGCAAAGATGGCAGCCTGCCCTCCCTGTGGGAGCTTCGTCTCAGGGAGGTGCAGGACTGTTGCTGGCCAAACACACCTGATGGAGGTGCCTGAAGACCCAGTTGGGAGGTCCTGCTGAGTCAGGAGGAACAGGACTGGGGACTCACTCCAATAAGTAGTCTGGTCACATTTTTTGTAGAGTAGCTGTGCTGTGCTGGGGGATCTCTTCCACCCCTAGTCTGTTTGGACTTTCCAAAGCCCAAAGGCAGTAAGGACCGTTTCTCAAACATCAGAGATAGTGGCCCACCCCTTCCCCCAGGAGCTGTATCCCAGGAAGGTGCAATGCTGCTTCTAGTTGCTGGCTGTAATTCCAAGTTAGTAGATTTATTATTTGAGGCACCGTGGAAGTATGGCCCACAGACTGTTGCTGCTCAACCTCCTGGATTCAGCCTCTTTCCTAGGGGTATGTATGGGGGCGGGGGGGACTAACCTCCCACTTTGCTGGAGTTGCAACTACTTTTGGTGGGATGCCTGGAAAGCCAGAGTATCTAAAGCTCCTGAGTCTCTGCATGCATCTGAGTGGCTGCTCTGCCAAAACTCCATGGAAGTCTCTGTGTCAGACTGAAGGCCCTGGTAGAGTGAGTTCACGAGGGGATCTCCTGACCTGCAAGTTTGCAAAGGTCCATGGGAGAAGTGTGGGTTCCTGGGGTTGCACATTCACTCACAGCTTCTCTGGGCAGAGGAGTTTTCCCTGGCTTTGTGTTGCTCTAAGTGGGCTGTCATCCTGCCTTGCTTTTCTCTGTTCTCGGTAGGTCAAGCTGTTTCCTTGATTAGTGCCAGTGAGTACTTGGATGTTTCAGCTGAACATGCTGTATTTACTTGCCCCTTCCATTTCTCTCCATGAGAGCCACACACATTATCTGCTTCTGGTTGGCCTTCTTGGCCACTCCCCAGGGAAATTTTTAAATTTTGATTGTATAGTTTATCATATTTTTCCTTTATGGTTTTTACTTTCTGCGCTCCCTCAAAGTCACGAAGATGTTTTCCTGTTTTCATTCTTTTATAGTTTTAGCTTTTCTGTTTAGGTTCATGATCCACTTCAAATTAATTTTTGTGTATGGTACAAAACTAGGATCAAAGTTGTTCACCCATCTCCATGTAGGTACTCTTTTTTTTTTTGAGGCAGTGTCTGACTTCTTCACCCAGGCCTGAGTGCAGTGGCACGATCTCGGCTCACTGCAACCTCCACCTCCCCGGGCTCAAGGGATCCTCCCATTTCAGCTAGGACTATGGGCATGAGCCACTGGACCTGGCTTAGCATAGATTTTTAAAAGACTTTCCTTCTATAATTGGATTGCTTTGCAATCCTTATCAAAAATTAAACAATCATGGAAGTGCGGGTCTATTTCTGGGTTCTCTATTCTGTACCATTAGTCTACTTGCTAATCCTTATGCCAGTGTCGTGGTTTCTTGATTGCTTTAGTTTTGTAGTATATATGGAAGTCAATTTGTATAAAATCTCCAGCTTTATTTCTTCTTCCAAAATGCTTTGGGCATTCTAGGCTCCTTATGTCTTTATATACATTTTAGAATCAGTTTGTCATTAAAAAATATATATCCTGCTGGGATTATGACTTATATTGCTTTTAACCTTTAGATCTGTAGGGGGAATTGTCATCTTAACAACTTGACTCTTCAAATTCCCACCTATTTGGGTCCTTTTTAATATCTTCACAATGTTTTGTACTTTTTAGGTTAGAGGTCTTGCAATCTTTTATTAAATTCACTCCTATCCAGTCAATACTTTTGTAGCTATTGTTAAAGCATTAAAAAAATGTTTATTTTCCAATGTTTTCTGCTTACATAATGCAGCATTTTTGAACTCTTACTTTATATAGTATCTATGACTTCACCCTTGCTACCTGAAAAACTGACTAAACCCATCTCTGGTGCAAATGGGAGACTTTCAAAACATATATGAAAATGTGCTTGGTTTGCACATTTTCCCCCTAAATTACCATACCTCCCCTGCCACAGCTTGTGATCAGCTGATGCCATCATCAGGACCTGTATAATCCTATATCACTTAGTGGTGAATAAAAGTGTCCTAGTTGTCCTTATGAACCACTGACCCTCTATAGCTGAATGGAGTAAATTAGATTCTTCATTACGTATAATATTATGTGATCATGGTCTTCAAACCCACAGTTACTAAATCAGGACCAGGAAATGTATGTGTGTGTGTTTAGAAAATTGCACTTGAACTTATTAGTGAAAATAGAATGATTTTTATTTTATATACGATGAATTGGTCATAGTGACAATAATATGCTATAGCTGTGATGAAGTTAGAAATGGGGAGTAGAAGGATTCTTGTATATTACCACTTGACAAATCACAGAAAGAAATAAAGTCAGAGGTGGAGATAATCTGTTTCAATGATTTTTCTTTCTGTATCCTGTTACTATTTTTTCCTTAGAAATAATACACAGAGTTCAAATGTTTTTTAAAAGATAGAAAAGACCATAATTGCTCTGGCTTAAATGATGGTAGAGGTTTTAGATCCAATGTATTACTGTGGGACCGTTTTTGTTATGCTAGGGCTCAGAAGAAAAGTTTGGAAAATGCTGACCTATTCACATCACCCTATTTTAAAGAAGGAAAATAATCTTGGTTCTTAGGTCTGGCCTAGCTATTTACAGAAAGTTTTGTATCTGAGCAAGTCACTTAACTTTCTCTTAGTATTAGTTTTTCATCTGTTAATTAGGGACATGATACCTGTTGTACATTCCATCAAGTTATTGTAGGGATTATGTGAGATGATGCAAGCTGAAAGGGCTTTAGAAACTGTAAAGAATTCCCTAAATGTAAAATTATATTATCATTGTTATAAAAGTCACCTCTCCATTGCAATAACATTTTAGTGATAAAAGTATGGCTTATATAATAAACTAAATTGGGTGTGTCTTATAGCAACTGCTGTTAGCATTAGTCCTGTGAGATTTTATCATGTCTTATTATCTGGAAGATAAATGATATCTGTGTGGTGACCTGATGCAGACCAGTCACAAACCAGGGGATCAGAAAAATTGTTATAAATATATAATGTACCATAGCAGTGAACAGCAGGAAATAGGGTGGATTATTTTGAAGCATGGCCATGGGTCACAACTGACAACTTCTAGGAGTCACAAACCCTATAAAACACCAACCATACACAGACTGTGGCTGAAGGATGGTCTTCCCTTCCAGTCACTCTAAAGAAGCTGACACATCTGTATTCATTTTATAGGCAGGAGTTTCGAACATTGTATCCCTTGATGTGGATGACAATGATGTCACCATTATAAACCAACCATAGATACTTCTGCTGAGAGTTACCAAACTAAAGAGTAAACAATCCTTCAGATAACCTTTTAGTAAGAGAACTAAATAGGTATAATGGTCTGACCTGCAGTTTGCTTTTGAGTTTGTAAGTACCTGAAGCTTGAGGTTATCTTGGAATCAATAGAAGAGCTAATTTATTAAAATAAGTTGAGTTATATTAATCAGCAAGCACAATGTCACATACTTAGGTTTCAAAGTGTTCCCTTGCTCCTAGACCAAGTAGGCACTTGAAAACAAATGGAAAAGGGACACGTTAACTTCTCTGTGAAGAATATGATTATTTCATCTTTTAAGTTTATATTCAGAACACATCCATAGCAAATATAATTTAAGCCCACATCATAAATATTCCACAAGAAATGTTCACCAGTTCCCAGAACTTGAAGTCACCTCTTTGGACACCAGACCTTTCTGTGACATGCCATCACCTTCATCTAGGAGATAACAATCACAGCATATTTATTACAGTCCCTTTTAGTAGAAAATATTTGCAAAGAATATTGCGGTACCCCTTTGAATTATATAAAAAGAGTCATCCTTTTAATTTTTCTCCCATCTAAATGTTTACTTGTCTAACCAAACATCTGGAGCTCAGGGGGTGTAAGGAGCTCATTTAGTTGATGCAGTGCTTCTGCACTGATTTTAGAAGGAAAACAAGATACTGTGTCCTGAATAAAGTTCCTAGAAAAATCTACAGTGTTGTGTTGTGGTGGTGGTGGTGGTGGTGATCACGGATTACAATGTGGTCTTTTTTCTCTCCTTATACACACTTATTAGTGAAGCATGCAAACCATGGAAGGTAACTTTTTACATATATAGCCCCTACCCTGCATAGAATTGTCCAGGTTGTCTGCAAAGCCCATGCTTCTATGACAGTCAGAGCCTAGCAGTGGGATAATATGGATAATAATAACTAAATAGAACCAAAACACCAGGCACAATTCAATTAAACAATGGTATATGGGATCTAAGACATTTTTTCTAAATACTCTCCAAGTCATGATCATCAGTGCAGGCTTCTAATATATAGGAAAGCAGAGGGTTAAATGGAAACATTGTATGTAAAGAAGTCAATATATATGAATTAATGAAAAAAATCCAGCCTCTTGTACAATATCTCAAATATATTAAGTGCTCAGAAATGTTTATTGTTTTCTTGTATCTTTCTATCTCAACTTTCTCCTCTTGGCTCACTTGTAAAATAATGAAACAAAAATTTAAGGAAAAAAAATGAGAGAATGTTTTTATGAGCTCAGTGTATGTTTTTTTTTTTAATAAGAAGCAAAAAATACTAACCATAAAAGACAAGATACATATATTAGAGTACATTAAAATGTAGAACTTTACTTCATTTCTAAGAATGACATAGCAAGCCTCAAATTGAGAAAATGTATTTACAAGACATATAACTGTAAAATTATTGGCATCTAGAATAGTTTTAAATAAATATATTTTTAAAACCATGACAAATCAATAATTAAAAATCATAACCCAATAGCTAAAATGGGCAAGTCACTACAGGAATTTTGTAGTATGTGAAATGTGTCGAGAATAAAAACAGATGTTTATTTCATTACTAATCAGAAAAATACAAATTAAGAGAACTGTCAAACAGCATTTTATATAACTGAAAAAAATAGGATTACCAATACAAAATGTTGGCAAGCATGAGGGTCAATAGGAACATTTAGACTCTGCCAAGGGGAAAGCAAATTTGACACATATCTTGGAAAACAATTTGGTATTATTTTGTTAAGTTATACATTTGTCTACAGTATGGCCCAGCAATTCCAATTCAAAAGTTGGTTTTGGAGAAATTATTGTACATGTTCACCAGGAGAATGATATAGGAAATGTGTAGAGCAGCATTGTTCACAACAATGCTAAGGGATGGATAAGTAAATGAATGAATATATTTTGGTATACTGACAAAATAAAATATCATACAGCATTGAAAAATAATTATGGCTCACACACAAAAAAGGTATAAATCATAGAAAAAAAGTAGAAATGTAAATCACCAGGGACTATGTATAGTGTGATTTCATTTTTCATGAAGCTAAAAAACAAGCAAAGCAAATAATATACTGTTTATAAATACATAAACGTGAGATAAAACCACTTTATAAAATGAGAATAATAAACATGAAATTGTGAATGGAGTTATCTCTGGAGAAGGCAAGGGGCTGAAATAGGGAAGAAGTCTGCAGGTAAAGGCAATAGCTTTGGTAACGTGGGGCAATTAGTTTGGAGACTGGGCTTTCGGGTGTTTATTTTATTACTATGTGTTGTATATGGCAATATTTATTAAATATATTCTTCTATTTGCATTAAATATTGCACAGTTTTCAGTTAAAATATTCAAACAACATCAGCTCCTGATGGTGAGTACCTATTCACTACTTTACTGAATCTTGTATTGCTCTCCTCATCTCTTTTGATATTAATCAGACATAGACCTTGAGGGGCCTAGAGATGATCTTTGTCGACTTTGCATTTCAACTCTATTTCTCAACACTAGACTAGGTCCATCGACCTTTGTTCCCTACTCGTGGATTTCAATCTGCTACCCTGCCTGATATCCCAGTTACTTACATGCAGATTTCTTGGATATCTCCCTTTCTAACTAGAATTCTAAGGAGTGTTTTCCATGAAGACTTTGTTTTATGCCTAGCTATTGGGATCCTGTTCTTTCAGGATCCTGTTCTTTCTTTGATTTTGTCTCTCAAGTATTTCTTCAGTTGTGATGAAAACTTTGGTGCTTCTTAGATTCACCCCTATTCAGCTGGCTGCACCTTGCAATTGAGCTTCTGTTGCTGTGAGAGTTCCTCCGGCACTTGTCTCCTGCCATTGTTTGGGTTTTGTGTTTATCTTTTGTCCTACCTGCTTATATTACTGAGTGGAATCATGAAGTCTCTCAGCCACGTTCTGACTTAATATGAGAAGAATGAAAATGACAAAGAGAATTTTTGAGATAGTGAAGTATAGCAAAGATAATAATCACCATTTTAAAATTTCTGGAGTTCTGAAATACATTCATAGAAGTGTAGCTCAGTTATTATTTACAGTTAGTGTAAATCAAGGAAATTGTCACACGGATATTGTCATATTACAGATTTCCCTTTCAGAATAAGGAAGACTTTTTTTTTCTGGACAGAATTTGGCACACTTAATTGAGTATGTATCCTGACGTGCTAAAATATGAACACTGATGACCCTTGAAATTTTTATCAGATCAGAGCAAAAATTAATTCTACTTTCATAATTTATCTTTCTCTTTCTCAAACAGAATACGAAAATGCCAATTTCCTGCCTTTTGAACTACTTTCAGCCAAATTCTTGGAAGGTAAAGAAAGTTGTGTCAGTTTAAAGTCTTTTCCATTAAGATGCATTGTTCTCATTTCCAAATATTATTCTTACTTATTAAGCATTTATTTTACTAAGTCCCCAGAAAGCATTTTTAAAGCACGTAAGTATTTACTAAGAACTGCCAAGATCCCATCCTTTTCCTTTGGTTGCTTAATCAATATCTTCTTTTGTTCAGTACTCTGATTTTCACCTTCAAAAATCTCTTGATGGCAATGAACTCTGCCCTCCTTAGAAGTTATATGCCCTTAATATCCCCAAGCAACATTTTCTCACTGGAGAAGCTGTTTGAAACCAAAGTAAAGCTTTTAAAGATATCTATCATTTGGCCTCCTTAAACTATTTTTCCTATGTGCTGGAGTTTCTTTTTAATTTCTGAGGACCAACTTGAATATTGGAAGAGAGACGAGTCACCTACATGCTTCACATTTCACCAGCCTTAGCAAGTAAAACCTGATGTTATTAGAATCATTGGTATATCTAGTATTGAAGGTGGAAGAGACCTTAAATGTCCTCTACTCGAACTATTCATCTAACTTTTCATTATTCAGACAGTTAGGAATTAACTGACAAGGGCATTGAAAAGAGGCATAACTTTATCCTTTACAATAAATGAATTTAGTAAGATGCATTCTTGGGTCCCTAGAAATCATATCTATTGCAGCCAAGAGAATAAGAATATAACTTCCTTTAAAAATTACAGGAAAATCTTTGTATGCTTATTTGTAATTGAAGAATATTTTATATCTCTTTTCTGACCAACATAATGTTCAGCCACTTGAGAAAATTCTACAAACAGTAGGTCTGTCTAAATTTCTATTCAGGGTTTGGTGTTTTTATAGTCTGCTCACAAAATATGTACTAGAATCTCTCATTATGTAACTTTTTCACTGAGGTAACTTCTCACACCTTTTTGTAGCCCACACTGTATTTTCAACATCTTAGCATTTTTAATCATTATCATGTTTTGTTAAAACAGATTATTTAAAGAAAAGAATTATTCTAGAACTGCTTAATTTCAGGTTTTTTACCCCTGCCATGATGGTACCAGAACATGGCAAATGTAATTAATCTGCCCAAACACAAAAGCTGTGAATTTATTTCGGTTATTAATTATTAAAAAAGAAAAGAATTAACATTTCATATGTGCCATAAAGTGCATTAATGGCATTTTTTTCAAAGCCTAATAAAGTTAAATGTATATGATCTATGTGTGTGCATTAAGCTAGATTTCGACAGATAAACATGGAAACAGAACACACTTTGATATATGTATTCTATTTTCATAAAAATGTGGCTTAAACAGAGCTGTGGTCCCCAAAGGAAAGCACATGCTGAGTGAGCATTTCAAATATGTCTGGGCCAGTTTAGTCTATGGCTATGTCTATATAATATAAACTAAAGAGTCAGAGCCACTGAATATCTGCCAAATTGATTAGCCATTGGGTGGCTAGAAGAGAGAGAAGAGACATCTTAATTAGTTAGGTTGTTTGATTTTAGCCTCTGGATAATACGGTCCTAGATCACCCAATCCAGTGCATTACATTACCATTTGATTTTGCTTCACTCAGAAAAGCACTGATTTAACTGTTTTTCTCTGAGTTTGTGCAACTTTGAATAAATTGGTGATATCTGACAAGAAGATCTGTAGAGCAACATCATATTTAAATGTCCCAGCACCTGTGTAAACTATGGTTAGTGGGCACTAGCATGAAAGTTTCCTTTTGGCTTCTTGCAATTTGTATTGGGATGTAATTGTGTGCTCTCAGAGCCTAAAATAGGCAAAGGATTGGTCTACCCAGAGAGAAAATTGGATCTGGTGTTATTCTAACCACCTTTCTGATTATTCTGACAGCAAGTGCTTAAAAAAATCCCCTTCATATTCTCATTTGAACACATAGAACCCTCTTAGGGCTAATTAGCAATTTACTTATTTGTTCATTCATTCATTCATTCATCAATCATTTATTCAGTATTTTTCATGTGAAACACACTGTAATAGGCATGAGAGATACTAAGATAAATAATGGTCATGTCTGTTCTTCAGAGGAGGTCTGTCTCCATTGTGGTTTTAATAAATATCCAATAAGGTAGATGCAGAGTATGGGGTAGAAGGGCCTTCCTCCACTGTAATAAGGTCTTCCATGACTTTGAGGTCATGCTTCACCTTGGCCCTACTGACTCTTCAATCTATTTTATGGCTATAAGGAAACTGTGTGCAGGTGGAAGAGAAAAGCCTTGAAAGATAGATATCTGTGCTTCCCATTCACATGTAATTTCAAACCAAAAGGCATCCTTCAATTCAGTAGTTTAAATATAACACATATCACAGGGTTAAAGGATCTGTATCTTTTGTTTAAATTTCACTGCAGTATCCTGATATGACTTAGTCACACGTATTGTTAAAAGTAGATATGGGCCTGGGATACTGGCTCTAAAAGTGCAACCAACAGAGATGATATTGGATTACATGGACTCTGACCTGTCTGATTTCTCTGATTTAAAGCTATCAGCATTATTTAAAAATATATTTAACATTATCTATAGGGAGAAATTGCTGCTAGGTTGGCACAGGAAGGGAAAATCTCCACATCACGTATTCCATTTGTTAAGGAAAGAATTAAGAACAGGGCAAATGTTAGGGGAACTGTAGAATGAGAAAGAACCAAAATGACAAATGCAAATTTCTCTCCAAATTTGACAAACAGAATGTTGTTAAATGGGTAATTTGGTACCAGTTAAATTGTTGAGTCAAAGTGTAAAACCTTATATAGACAGAAATCAGCTAGACTAATCTATTTTGTCAGTAGGGAGGGAAAACCACTCAAAATGTATTTTACAGACAGACTATAAATGTGTATCTTTATTCAAAAAGGAGAGTACATACATCTGTTTGTTTAAAGCTTGACATGTATATTTTCTATGCTTGCTGTGATAGTTGTCTCTTGGTTTTGTACTGAAATATTTCAAGGTTCCTTTAATTATTTGCCCTAGGAAATATGTTGGCATCCTGTTGTACAAAATAGGCAGGGTTTACTCTAGAAAATTAGAGAAGAAACTGTGAATACATGTGTTTGGGTATGGTCTAAAATACATCTACATCTAAAATAATAGAAAATGTTTATATTGGCATTTATTAATAACAACATATTGTCCCACTACCAAGGATAATTATATTTTATGCATACAGATACATTCAATGCAGATGTCAAACTGCCTGCTCAGTAATTAGTGTTACCTGCAGCTTGAGTAAAACTCAAAATTGGTATGCTAACTGCATTCAGTGATTACAGTACATAGGAAATGAATACAACACATCACAAGGAACACATATATGCCTAAACTAAAGAGTTTATACTACATGCTAACAAATTTATTCCTTAAAATACAGGCATTTAAAATTTGTTCATGGTAATGTGGTGCATGTTTTGGACAATGACATATACTATTCAAGTGCTTCTTAATAATTTAGAGCTATTTTTAAATTGGGCCATGTCCTGCCCTGCAAAATGATAATGTTCTTGTTTATCATTCTGTCCAAGTCACACTATGGTAGAATGAATCAGTTCCTTACGAATACTGCAGCACAGTAAACCCTGTTTTTCTCTGTATTTAAAGAAACAGTCTGTTGAATAGATGGATAAGGATATGGTTCTCATAATTTAGAATGTATCATTTTTGTGGTCAATATTCTCCAATTGGGTGTTTACCTGTTCAGCAAACACTAGAAGGAAGCTCAGGGAAGAAATCTACCATGCAATGTATGATTTCACATTTGTTTCTGCTTACAGTCAAAAGTACAATATTGCTCAGAGCTAGTCTGTTGTATGCTTAAGCAGCATATTTTCATGAGGTTTTATTTTTAGGACTAACACTGCAAAGATGATAGTTACATCAGGACTTAAAATTAAGGATATGTCTAATCAGAGATAAGCATTCTGATAAAAGAAGAAAAAATTTCTAAATCTATCTAAATAACCAGTATTTGATTATATAAAATAAAAATAATAATGCCATTTGCTTCATCATACTTTATCTTCATTCAAACCATACAAAACAAAACCCCATTTGAAACAAAATTATGTTTTTTATTTTACATATATGGCAACTGAGGCTCAGCTAGGGGATTCGATCCATCTGTAGCTGACACTACCATGGTACTCTGCTAACCCATGGATGGATAAATTAAACATTTCCAGTTACCTGTAACAGTGCTATCTCGTGTGATGCTTTTTCATGTATCTCAGAAGCCTTCAGTATATATAAAATTAGAAGTAAAATTTTGGCCATTTTCTGACAACATGGAGATAATAAATGTGATAAATCTTGAAAAGCCTCTACTGTATAACTAGAAAGAATTGCTTATTAACTGGTTCTAAGACTTCAGATATTATATCATCATAGTGATACTATCTTTCCCAGTAAAAAACACTCCTTTTAAAAATGTTTATCTGGTCTTATGATTACAAATAAATATTATTAATCTTATTTCTTTAGTTATAAAATGCATTGTTTGTTGCTTTTAGATATTTAAAATGCTATCCTACCATTGTCTGAGGGATTTACCCTCAATTCTTCCCAATGGATTTAAGATTTACTAGTTAAAAAAACATATTAAACAAACACGACTTTATAGTTAACATCAATAATACTAACTAGTCATCTGGATTAAATACCCAATCCAAATTATGGATTGTTCAGGTGTATTTCCCACTTTTGCTTTATCTGATGCGGTATTTAAAACATACTACCTTGATTAAAACATCATTCTGTGTTATGTGTGAGTTCACCAAGTTAAAAGTCTTTGCTTCTGTCTTTAGAGATCATATAATCAGACATGTGTGCTATTTGAAATTACTCTGAAAAAATTAGGTTCTATTATTCTAATAAATCTTTTTCAGCAATTGTTTCTGTAGGTCACTGGGGTTTCATACCAGTCAACCCATGTCACAACCTCTCATCTCTCATGTCAAATCTGTCCTGTTCACTCTACGTCCTAAATATCTCACAGATGGTTCCATTTTATTTCCACATCCACCTCCACTACCATGGTTCAGGCCATATTATAGCAGATAACCTTTAGGGTAATATTTGGAAAGAAAGCATCAAAATTTACATATTCTTCATCTTCTGAGGATTAGAAAACATTCTTATGAGTATAGCAGAAGTTGGTAAGGATCAAAGAAAATAAATAAAGAAAACCATTCTTTGATCTCTTCTCAGCAGATCCATCATCCTCTCTAATGTTTCTGTTTTCTTTCCTTTATAATATATATTCCAGTTTGTGTACACTTGTTTCAGTGAATTTTAGATGCCATCATTGTAAGATGCGCCATTATTTTATGGATTATTGAAAGCAAATTAAAAATGCTGCCAATTAAGTTATGATACACCATCAATTATAAGATACCTTAAGATCTCAGAGATGATTAAATGTAAAAAAATATGAATCAAAGCATTATGGGATTTACTTACATATAATAATCAAACATACTTATTGTCTATATTTTTCACTAGAATCTAGAATCTAAGATACATGAAGGTAGCAGACATGTCTAATATTTTTATCATCATATGCTCAGAAAAAACAATATAATCCTTGGTTTTTATCCTTGGATTTTATAAATCAGGACTAAGTATGAATCTGTTAGATTCATGAATGACACAAGTAGGCTCTAACAATATTTCCTATGGCTCAATGCTACCATTTTTATTTTGTGTGTGGCATGGTAGGGATGATGGATATTTATTTAAAATATTAAAATACACACAAGAACTATAGAAAGAGATCTAAGAATGACGAAAAATCATAGCATTGATAGGGTAGTTGTGTTACAGACGAAATCTTGATACTTAAGAAGGATCCTTATGGGACTGCATACAAGAATATTCTACCCAACATTGTGTCTGAACATGCTTTCCTGGAAAAATGCCACTTGATATTTGGTAGGTGGAGTTTTTAAGGGCTGAATGCCCATCAAGGAAATTTTTGTTTAGATTTCTAAGAGGCTAACAGCATTAAAGAAAGAATGTATTGGCTTGAGTTAAAACATACAGAACCAATATTTATACATAAGACTTGATCAATCCTGATTTTATGAGGTGGAGATGTTTTTCAGCCATAAAAATTTTAGATAATTCTCAAACTTCATTGAATAATTATAAAATGCAGATTTCTGGATTCCACTCCCAGATATTTTCTGCATTTTTTGTTGAAATACATTTTATGAAAATTCTTCAAAGCAAGCTTGTATAGAAGTGATTCATTTTTTTAATGGCTTCAGAAGATATGATTTTGAAAATGTAGGAGAATATGTTTAACAATGTCTTTTCTGAAATGCATGCACTTTTAAAATGTTTTCCACTATCAACAATGATGATATATGTATATATGTACATAAAGGTATGTATATATATATATACATCTATGTAATAAATGTATATAGTAGTAATAATAATAGATAAGATGTCCATATCTATTTTATTTTTTATTATAAGTTCTGGGATACATGTACAGAACGCGCAGGTATGTTACATAGGAATACATGTGTTATGGTGGTTTGCTACACCCATCAATCCGTCATCTACATTAGTATTTGTCCTAATGCTCTTCCTTCCCTTGCCCTCCACCCCCAACAGGCCCTGCTGTGTGATGTTCCCCTCCCTGTGCCCATTTGTTCTCATTGTTCAACTTCCACTTATGAGTGAGAACATGTGGTATTTGGTTTTCTGTTCCTGTGTTAGTTTGCTGAGAATGATGGTTTCCAGCTTCATTCATTTCTCTGCAAAGGACATGAACTCATTCTATTTTATGGCTGCATAGTATTCCATGGTGTATATGTGCCACATTTTCTTTATCCAGTGTATCATCATTGGGCATTTGGGTTGGTTCCAAGTCTTTGCTATTGTGAATAGTGCTGCAATACATATACATGTGCATGTGTCTTTATAGCAGAATGATTTATAATCCTTTGGGTATATGGCCAGTAATGGAATTGCTAGGTCAAATGGCATTTCTTCTTCTAGATCCCTGAGGAATTGCCACATTGTCTTCCACAATGGTTGAACTAATTTATACTCCCACCAACACTGTAAAAGTGTTTCTGTTTCTCCACATCCTCTCCAACATCTGTTGTTTTCTGACTTTTTAATGATTGCCATTCTAACTGGTGTGAGACGGTATCTCACTGTAGTTTTGATTTGCATTTCTCTAATGAATAGTGATGATGAGTTTTTTTTTCATATGTTTGTTGGCCACGTAAGTGTCTTCTTTTGAAAAGTGTATTTTCATATCCTTTGCCCTTTTTTGATGGGGTTGTTTTTTTCTTGTAAATTTGTTTAAGTTTCTTGTAGATTCTGGATATCAGCTGTTTGTCAGATGGATAGATTGCAAACATTTTCTCCCATTCTGTAGGTTGCCTGTTCACTCTGAGGATAGTTTCTTTTGCTGTGCCGAAGCTCTTTAGTTTAATTAGATCCCATTTGTGAATTTTGGCTTTCCTCGCTATTGCTTTTGGTGTTTTAGTCATGAAGTCTTTGCCTATGCCTATGTCTTGAATGGTATTGCCTAGGTTTTCTTCTAGGGTTTTTATAGTGTTAGGTCTTACGTTTAACTCTTTAATCCATCTTGAGTTAATTTTTGTATAAGGTTTAAGGAAGGGGTCCAGTTTCAGTTTTCTGCACATGGCTAGCCAGTTTTCCCAACATCATTTATGAAATAGGGAATCCTTTCCTCATTGCTTGTTTTGGTCAGGCTTGTCAAAGATCAGATGGTTGTAGATGTGTTGCACTATTTCTGAGGCCTCTGTTCTGTTCCATAGGTCTATATATCTGTTTTGGTACCAGTACCATGCTGTTTTGGTTACTGTGGCCTTGTAGTATAGTTTGAAGTCAGGTAGCATGATGCCTACAGCTTTGTTCTTTTTGCTTAGGAGTGTCTTGGCTATATGGGCTCTTTTTTGTTTCCACATGAAATTTAAAGTAGTTTTTTCTAATTCTGTGAAGAAAGTCAATGGTAGCTTGATGGGAATTTCATATAATCTATAAATTACTTTGGGCAGTATGGCCATTTTGACGATATTGACTCTTCCTATCCATGAGCATGGAATATTTTTCAATTTGTTTGTGTCCTCTCTTATTTCCTTGAGCAGTGGTTTGTAGTTTTCCTTGAAGAGGTCCTTCACATCCCTTGTAAGTTGTGAATGGCAGTTCACTTATGATTTGGCTCTCTGTTTATTATTTGTGTATAGGAATGCTTGTGATTTTTGTGCATTGCTTTTGTATCCTGAGACTTTGTTGAAGTTGTTTATCAGCTTAAGGAGTTTTTCAGCTGAGAGAGTGGAGTTTTCTAAGTATAGAATTTTCTCATCTGCAAACAGAGACAATTTGACTTCCTCTCTTCCTATTTGAATAACATTTATTTCTTTCTCTTGCATGATTGCTCTGGCCAGAACTTCAAATACTATGTTGAATAGGAGTGGTGAGAGAAGGCATCCTTATCTTTGTTGGTTTTGAAAGGGAATTCTTCTGGCTTTTTCCCCATCAGTATGATAAAGGCTGTGGGTTTTTCATAGATAGCTCTTATTATTTTGAGGGGTATTGAATCTTATCTAAGGCCTTCTCTGCATCTATTGAGATAATCGTGTGGTTTTTGTCATTTGTTCTGTTTATGTGATGGATTACGTTCATTTATTTGCATATGTTGAACCAGCCTTGCATCCCAGGGATGAAGCCTACTTGATCATGGTGGATAAGCTTTTTAATGTACTGATGGATTTGGTTTGCCCATATTAAGGATTTTTGCATTGATATTTATCAGGGATATTGGCCTGAAATTATTTTGTTGTTGTTGTGTCTCTGCCAGGTTTTGGTATCAGGATGATGCTGCCCTCATAAAATGAGTTAGGGAGGATTCCCTCTTTTTCTATTGTTTGGAACAGTTTCAGAAGGAATACTACAAGCTCCTGTTCATATTGCTTGAAGAATTCAGCTGTGAATCCATTTGGTCCTGGGATTTTTTTGGTTGGTAGGCTATTAATTACTGCCTCTATTTCAGAACTTGTTATCAGTCTATTCACAGATTTGACTTCTTCCTGCTTTAGGCTTGGGTGGGCATATGTGTCCAGGAATTTATCAATTTCTTCTAGATTTTCGAGTTTATTTGCATAGAGGTGTTTATAGTATTCTCTGATGGCAGTTTGTATTTCATTGGGATCAGTGGTGATATCTCATTTATCATTTTTTATTGTGTCTTATTCTTCTCTCTTTTCTTCTTTATTATTCTGGCTAGCGATCTATCTATTTTGTTAATATTTTCAAAAAAAACCAGCTTCTGGATTCATCAATTTTTTGGCTAGTTTTTCATGTCTCTATATCCTTCAGTTCTGCTCAGATCTTAGTTATTTCTTGTCTTCTGCTAGCCTTTCAATTTGTTTGCTTTTGCTTCTTTAGTTCTTTTAATTGTAATATTAGGGTGTCAATTTGAGATCTTTCTTGCTTTCTCATGTGAGCGTTTAGTGCTATAAATTTCCCTCCAAACGCTGCTTTAGTTGTGTCCCCGAGATTATGGCATGTTGTGTGTTTTTTCTCATTGGTTTCAAAGAACTTATTTATTTCTGTCTTAATTTCGTTATATACCCCATAGTCACTAAGTAACAGGTTGTTCAATTTCCATGTAGTTGTGTGGTTTTGAGTGAGTTTTTAAATCTTGAGTTCTATTTTGATTGAACTATGGTCTAAGATTGTTGTGATTTTCATTCTTTTGGATTTGCTGAGGAGTGTTCTACATCCAAATAGTTGGTCAATTTTAGAATAAGTGCAATGTGGTGCTAAGAAGAATGTATATTGTGTTGATTTGGGGTGGAGAGTTCTATAGATGTCTACTAGGTCCACTTGGTCCAGAGCTGAGTTTAAGTCCTGAATATCCTTGTCAATTTTCTGTCTTGTTGATCTCTCTAATATTTACAGTGGGGTGTTAAAGTCTCCCACTATTATTGTGTGGGAGTCTAAGTCTCTTTGTAGGTATCTAAGAACTTTCTTTATGAATCTGGGTGCTCCTGTTTTCAGTGCATGTATATTTAGGATAGTAAACTCTTCTTGTTGCATTGATCCCTTTACCATTATGTAATGCCCTTCTTTGTCCTTTTTGATCTTCGTTGGTTTAATTTCTGTTTTATCAGAGACTAGGATTGCAACCCCTGCTTTTTTTGCTTTTCATTTGCTTGGTAAATATTCCTCCATCCCTTTATCTTGAGCCTATGTGTGTCTTTGCACATGAGATGTGTCTCCTGAGTATAGCACACCAATGGGTCTTGACTCTTTATCCAATTTGCCAGTCCGTGTCTTTTAATTGTGACATTTAGCCTATTTACATTTAAGGTTAATATTGTTACATGTGAATTTGATCTTGTCATTATGATGCTAGCTGGTTATTTTTCATATTAGTTCATGCTGTTTCTTCATAGTGTCGATGATCTTTACATTTCGTTATGTTTTTGGAATGGCTGGTACCAGTTTTTCCTTTCCATATTTAGTGCTTCCTTAAGGCAAGCTGGTGATGACAAAATCCCTCAGCATTTGCTTGTCTGTAAAGGATTTTATTTCTACTTCATTTATGTAGGTTAGTTTGGATGGATATGAAATTCTGGGATGAAAATTCTTTGCTTTAAAAATGTTGAATATTGGCCCCCACTCTCTTCTGGCTTGTAGGGTTTCTGCAGAGAGATCCACTGTTAGTCTGATGGGCTTCCCTTTGTGGATAACCTGACCTTTCTCTTTGGCTGCCCTTAACATTTTTCCTTCATTTCAGCCTTGGTGAATCTGACAATTATGTGTCTTGGGGTTGCTCTTCTTGAGAATTATCTTAGTGGTGTTCTCTGTATTTCCTGCATTTGAATGTTAGCCTGTCTTGCTTGGTTGGGGAAGTTCTCCTGGATAATATCCTGAAGTATGTTTTCCAATTTGGTTCCATTCTCCCTGTCACTTTCAGGTACAGCAATCAAACCTACGTTTGATCTTTTCACATAGTCCTGTATTTCTTGGAGACTTTGTTCCTTTTTATTCTCTTTTACTCTAATCTTTTCTTTATTATTTATTTCACTAAGTTCTTCAGTCTCTGATATCCTTTCTTCCACTTGACGAATTCGGCTATTGATACTTGTGTATGCCTCACAACATTCTTGTGAATGTTTTTCAGCTCCATCAGGTCATTTATGTTCTTCTCTAAACTGGTTATTCTAGTTAGCAGTTTCTGTAACCTTTTATAAAGGTCTTAGCTTCCTTGCATTGGGTTAGAACATGCCCCTTTAGCTCAAAGGAGTTTGTCACTACCCACCTTCTGAAGCCTACTTCTGTCAATTTGTCAAACTCATTCTCCATCCAGTTCTGTTCCCTTGCTGATGAGGAGTTGTAATCCTTTGGAGAAGAAGCATTCTGGTTTTGAAATTTTCAGCGTTTTTGTGATGGTTTTTCCTCAACTTCGTGGATTTTTCTACCTTTTGTCTTTGATTTTGGTGTCCTTAGGAGGAGGTTTTTGCTTGGGTGCCGTTTTTGTTGATCTTGATGCTATTGCTTTCTGTTTGTTTTCCTTCTAATAATCAGGCCCCTCTGTTGCAGGTCTGCTGGAGTTTGCTGGAGGTCTACTTCAGACCCTGTTTGCCTGGATATCACCAGTGGAGGCTACAAAACAGCAAAGACTGCTGCCTGCTCCTTCCTCTGGAAGCTTCATCCCAGAGGGATACCTGCCAGATGTCAGTAGGAGCTCTCCTGTATGAGGTGTCTTGACCCCTACTGGGAGGTGTCTCCCAGTCAGGAGGCACGGGGGTCAGAGACCCATTTGAGGAGACAGTCTGTCCCTTAGCAGGGCTCAAGTGCTATTGTGGGAGATCCACTGCTCTCTTCAGAGCTGACAGGCAGGAACTTTTAACTCTGCTGAAACTGCACCCACAGCTGCCCCTTCCCCCATGTGGTCTGTCCCAGGGAGATGGGAGTCTTATCTATAAACTCCTAACTGGGCCTGTTACCTTTCTTTCAGAGATGCCCTGCCCAGAGAGGAGGAATCTGGACAGGCAGTCTGGCTACAGTGCCTTTGCCATGCTGTGGTGGCTGCCGCACACAGTTTTAACTTCCTGGCAGTTTTGTTTATACCATGAGGGGAAAACAACCTACTCAGGCGTCAGTAATGGTGGATGCCCCTCCCCCCACCAAGCTTGAGTGTCCCAGGTCGACTTCTGACTGCTGTGCTGGTAGCGACAATTTCAAGCCAGTGGATCTTAGTTTGTTGAGCTCTGTGAGAGTGGGATCTGCTGAGCTAGACCACTCAGCTCCCTGGCTTCAGTTCCCTTTTCAGGGGAGTAAACAATTCTCTCTCTCTTGCATTCCAGGCACCAGTGAGGTACAAATAACAACAACAACAACAACGAAACTCCTGCAGCTACCTCGGTGTCTGCTGAAGTGGCCACCCAGTTTTGTGCTTGAAACCCAGGGCACTGGTGGTATAGGCACCCAAGGGAATCGCGTGGTCTGTGGGTTGTGAAGACTGTGGGAAAACCACAGTATCTGGGCTGGGGTGTACTAGTGCTCACGACACAGTTCCTCATGGCTTCCCTTGGCTAGGAGAGGGAGTTCCCTGACCTCTTGCATTTCCCTGGTGCGGCAACACCCTACCCTGTTTCTGCTCACCCTTTGTGGGCTGCATCCAGTGTCCAACCAGTCCCAATGAGATGAACTGGGTACCTCAGTTGGAAATGCAGAAATCACCCACCTTCTGCATTGGTCTCACTGGGAGCTACATGCCAGAGTTGTTCCTATTCAGCCATCTTGCCTGATAATGGTGTTTTTATTTTCTAAAACTGAAATTTCTAGATTGAGTATATATATTAAAAATAATTTCCAGAAAATCTTCATTAATTAATTCATAATTTCACTAGGAACCTATGAGGATGACTTTTCCTCTATATGTGAACTATATATATGTCTTATCACTGTTGTCTCATAATATTAAATTTTTATATGGTCTGATATGTCTACTTTTTTTTCTTTTAAAAACTGAATTTCCAGTTTACGTTAAGAAGCTGATTATGTTTTCTGGTCTACAATTTTATATGGAGACTCCTACATATTCTTACATGAATTTCATTTGTTCACACTTAAGCCTTTAATTTATTTGAAGCTTATTAATGTTTTTGTTTGCTTTACATGGGGGGTTTAAATTTATTTTCTTTTATATGGATAGCTACTTATGCCAGTAAAATTTGCAGATAATCCATTCTTTCTTAAAGGATTAAACTATCAACCTTGCCATGTTAAATGGCCATATATAATGGAATCTATTTCAGTTTTCTCCATTGTGTTCTAATGATCTACTTGCATATTGATTTGATTACAGTTAATTTATAGTATGCTCTATTAATGAAGCAAGATTCATCCCGTGTATTTTTCATAAGTTTCTGGCAGTATTTGTCATTTAATCTTTAATTAATTTTAAGATCATTTTACCCAATTATGAAGGAACAACACAGTTGAGGTTCTAATTGGAATTGCATTGATTTGAGAGATTATTTTTTGTTCTACTGATAGTTCTATAATATTCACTCAGGATCTGTTTTAAATCCTTCTGTAAATGCTTATCATTTTTGTCATATAAGTTCTTTGGCTTTTTATTTCAACTTTTATAGATTTTTCATTATTTTAAATGAAAAAAATTTTTCCCCACTGTTTTTACAAGGCTCTTATTATAAGGATAAAGAACAGCATTTAATATTTGCATATTTTTGTATCATTCTGGCAACTCATTAAATTCTACTTCTTTCTGTAGAGTACATTTAGTTTTTCCAGTAAATGATTCTATACTCAGTTTTTCCTTCTTTGAAATGTTTATGCCAGTTATTTAGTTGTCTAATCTTCTTGCAGTTGCCAGAGTATCCAAGACAATAGTGAAAATAAACAAGAAAAATTTGATGCCTTAGTTATTGATTTTAATTGTATTGGTTTTAGGGTATGATTATTTGAGATAATATTTGTTTGGGGTTTTGATGGTATTTGTTATATTTAAGTAATTTTCTTCCTTGTCATTTTATTTAGCTACTTTACTAAAGATGGCTGCTGAACTTTAATAACTTTTTAGCATTTTAAAAACTTTTTTAATTTTTGTAGGTACATAGAAGTGTGTATATTTATGGGGTACATGAGATGTTTTGACACAAGCATGCAATGTGCAACAATTACATCATGGAAAATGGAGTATACACCACCACAAGCATTTATCCCCTGTGTTACAAAAAATAAGATTATAATATTTTAGTTGTTTTAAAATGTATGATTGAATTATTATTGACTGTAGTCAACCTGCTGTGCTATCAAATACTGGGTCTTATTTATTTTTTTCTAACTATTTCGTTTTTGTACCCATTAACCATCCCCACCTCCCCATCACTCCCTGTGCACTACCCTTTCCAGCCCCTAGTAACCATCCTTCTACCCTCTGTGTCCGTGAATTCAATTGTTTGATTTTTAGGTCCCTCAAATAGTAAGAACATGGTAGTCTTTCGGTGGCTGGCTTATTTGACTTAACATAATGACTTCCAGTTCCATTCATATCGTTGCAAATTGCATGATTTCATTCTTCTTTATGAAGAAACACAACACATTAAGAACAAGAAACACATTTTCTTTATCCACTCATTTGCTGATGGACACCTAGATTGCTTCCAAATCTTGGTTATTGTGAACAGTACTGCAACAAACATGGAAGTGTAGCTATCTCTTCCACATACTGATTTCCCTCTTTGGGCATATACTTAGCAGTAGGATTACTGGATTATATGGTAGCTCAATTTTTAGTATTTTGAGAAACATCCAATCAGTTCTCTATAGTGGTTGTAGTAGCTTACATTTCCACCAACAGTGTATGAGGATTCCCTTTTTTCCACATATTTTCCAGCATTTGTTATTCCCTCTCTTTTGGATGTAAGCCACTTTAACTAAGGTAAGATAATATCTCACTATAGTTTTGACTGGTATTTCTCTGATGATCAATGATGCTGAGCACCTTTTGATATGGCTGTTTGCCATTTGAGTTTTTGTTTTGAGAAATGTCTATTCAAATCTTTTGCCCATTTTTAAATCAGATTGTTAGATTTTTTCCTATAGAGTTGTTTGAGCTCCTTACATATTCTGATTATGAATCCCTTGTCAGATGAAGGGTTTGCAAACACTTTCTGCCATTCTGTGGCTTGTCTTTTCACTTTGTTGATTGTATTCTTCCCACTGTGGAAGCTTTTTAACTTGTGATCACATGTATCTCTTTTTGCTTTGGTTGCCTGTGCTTGTAGGTTATTACAGAAGAAACTTTTTGCCCATATCAATATCCTAGAGAGTTTCCTGAATGTTTTCTTGTAGTAATTTTGTAGTTTCAGGTCTTAGATTTAAATCTTCATTTCAATTTCATTTTCGTAGATGTTGAGAGACATAGGTCTAGTTTCATTCTTCTGCATATGGATACCCAATTTTCCCAGGACCATTTATTGAAAAGATCATCTTTTCCCTAGTGTATGTTTTTGACATCTTTGTTGAAAATGAGTTTACTGTAGGCTTGCAGATTTATCTCTGGATTCTCCCTTCTGTTCCATTGGTTTATGTGTCTGTTTTTATGCCAGAACCATACTGTTTTTGTGACTATAGCTCTGTAGTATAACTTGAAATCAGGTAATGTGAATCCTCCAGTTTTGTTGTTTTTGCTCAGGATAGCTTTGGCTATTCTGGATATTTTGTGATTTCAATAAATTTTAGATTAGTTTTTTTCATTTTTGTGAAGAATTACATTGGTATTTTGATAGAAATTGCATTAAATCTGTAGATTGCTTTGGGTAGTATTATCGTTTTAACAATATTGATTCTTTCAATTCATGAACATGGAATACTTTTTCACTTTTTGTGTCTTCTTTAATTTCATCAATGTTTTACAGTTTTCATTGCAGAAATCTTTCACTTCTTTGATTAATTACTAGATATTTTATGTATGGCTATTGTAAATGGAATTATTTTTTATGTCTTTTTCAGAACGTACCCTGTTGGCATATAGAAATGTTACTGATTTTTGTATGTTGTAGCTTATGGCATTTGTTTATAAGTTCTAATAGTTTTTTTTTTTTGCTGGAATATTTATGTTTTTCCAAATATAAGATCATATCATCTGCAAACAAGGATAATTTGATTTCTTCCTTTCCAGTTTGGATGCCCTTTATTCCTTTCCCTTGTCTGCTTGCTCTAGGTAGGACTTCCAGTAATATGTTGAATAAGAATGGTAAAAGTGGGCATCCTAACCAAGTTCCAGATCTTAGAGAAAAGCCTTTCAGTTTTTTTTTTTTTTTGAGTCAGTATGACACTAGCTGTGGATCTGTCAAATATGGCTCTTATCATGTTGATGTATGTTCCTTCTATATCCAATATTTTGAGTGCTTTTATCATGAAGGGATTTTGAGTTTTATCAAATGCTTTTCTTGGCATCAATTGAAATGATCAAATGGTTATTATTCTTCATTCTGTTGATGTGATATATCATACTGATTGATTTGTGAACCATCCTTGCATCCCTGGGATAAATCTCCCTTGGTCATGATGGATGATATTTTTAATATATTATTGAATTCATTTTGTTAGTATTTTGTTGAGGTTTTTTTGCATCAATATTCATCAGAGATACTGACCTATAATTTTCTTTTCTGATGTGTCTTTTTCTGCTTTTGGTATCAAAGTAATACTGGACTCTCAGAAATGAATTTGAAAGTATTCCTTCTTCTTCTATTGTTTCAAATAGTTTGAGTAGGATTGGTTTTAGCTCTCCTTTAAATGTTTGGTAGAATTCAGTGGTGCAGCTAACAGTCCTGGGCTTTTCTTTATGGGGAGACTTTTTATTATGGCTTTGAGCTCATGACTTGTTATTGGCCTGTTCAGATTTAATTTTCTTCCTGGCTCAATCTTTGTAGATTGTGTATGTATAGGAATTTTTCCATTTCTTCTAGATTTTCCAATTTTTTGGCATATACTTGCTCATAGCAGCTGTCCTTTGAATTTCTGCAGTATCAGTTGTATTGTCTCCTTTTTCATCTATGATTTTATTTATTTTGATCTTCCCTTTTTTATGGTTATTCTGGCTAAAGGATTGTCAATTCTGTTGATCTTTTCAAAAAAAACCTAAACTTTTTGCTTCATTGGCTTTTTGTTTTCTTCATTCACATTTATTTATTTATTTTATGACCTTAATTATTTCTTTTCTTCTACTAATTTTGGGTTTGGTTTGCTCTTCTTGTCTAGTTCTATAAGTTGCATCATTAGATTATTTAGTAACGGGATTGCTGGGTCGAATGGAATGTCTATTTCTAGGTCCTTGAGGAATCGCCACACTGTCTTCCACAATGGTTGAACTAGTTTACACTCCCACCAACTGGTCTGTGTGCCCTTTTAACTGTTATTGGTTTTGTAGTTTCATTTCATTGTGGTCAGAGAAGATCCTTGATGTTATTTCATTTTTTTTTTAAATGTTTTCAGACTTGTTTTGTGATCCAACATATGGTCTATCCTTGAGAATGATCCATGTGCTGAGGAAAAGAAAGTGTATTTTGTAACAGTTGGATAAATGTTCTGTAAATATGTACTAGATCCACTTGGTCGATAGTGGAGATAAAGTCAAATATTTCTTTATTGATTTTCTGTCTGGAAGTTCTGTCCAATACTGAAAGTGTGGTGCTGAAGTCTCCTGCTATTGTTATATCAGGGTTCATCTCTCTCTTAAGGTCTATCAATATTTGTCTTATATATCTGGGTGCTCTCATGTTGGGTGCATATAAATTTTTAATTGTTATAACCTCTTGCTCAATTGATCCCTTTATCATTATAAAGTGACCTTCTTTGTCTCATCTTATAATTTTTTCTTGAAATCTATTTTGTCTGATATATATGTATAAATACTTTTGCTTTTTTTGATTTCCACTGGCATCAAGTATCTTTTTTCATCCCTTTATTTTCAGATTATGTGTGTCTTTATGGGTGACATGTGTTTCTTGTAGGCAACAGATAATCAGGTCTTGCTTTTTCATTTATTTAGCCACTCTATGTCTCTTGATTGGAGAGTTTAGTCTATTTGGAGTCAGTGTTAGAATTGATAAGTAAAAACTTACTCTTGCCATTTTATTTGTTTTCTGGTTTTTTAAAAATTTTTATTTGTGTTCTACTCATTCTTCTTTCCTTGTTGTCTTCCTTTTAGTGAAGGTGATATTCTCTGGTGGTATACTTTGGTTTCTTGCTTTTTATTTTTTGTGTATCCATTGTGTGTTTTTTTTTGGTTTGAGGTACCATGAAGCTTACAAACACTACTTTTTAAAAAACAATTTCAAATATTTTTTCTTTATTCCTTCTAAAATAACTAAACAAAAACACATGAGATACATGTGCAGAATATGCACGTTTGTTGCATAGGTATATGTGTGATTTGCTGCCTCTATTGATCTGTCCTTTAAGTTTCCTCTCCTCACCCCCAACCTCCTAACAGGCCCTGGTGTGTGTGATTCCCCTCTCTGTGTCCATGACAAACACTATCTTATAACCCATTTTATTAAAGCTACATACCACAGTTGCAATGTTATAACATCTGTGTTTTTCTGTATACTTATTATTACCAGTGAGTTTGGTACCTTCAGATAATTTCTTATTACTCATTAACATTCTTTTCTTTTGGATTGAAGTAACTGCTTTGCCATTTCTCAAGGGATGGGTCTGGTGTTGCTGAAATCCCTCAGCTGTCTGTCTGAGAAAGTCTTTTTTATTTGTTCTTTATGTTGGAAGGATATTTTCACTTGATGTACTAGTCTAGGTTAAAAGTTGTTTTCCTTCAACACTTTAAATATGTCATTTCACTCCCTCCTGGCTTGTAAGGTTTCCAATGAAAATTCTGCTGCCAGATGTATTGGAGCTCCACTGTATGTTCTTTTTTGCCTCTTCTCTTCCTGCTTTTAGCGTCCCTTATCTTTGAACTTTGGGAGTTTGATTATTAAATACCTTGAGGTAGTCTTCTTTGGGTTAAATCTGCTTGGTGTTTTATTCACCTTCTTGTACTTGGATAATGCTATCTTCATCTGTGTTAAGTTCTCTGCTATGATCCCTTGGAATGAACTTTCTACCCTTGTCTCTTTCTCTTCTGCTTCTTTAAGGCCAATAACTATTAGACTTGCCCTTTTGAGGCTTTCTAGATCCTGTAGGTGTGCTTAATTGTTCTGCATTCTTTTTTCTTTTGTCTCCTCTGACTTTTTATTTTCAAATAGCCTGTCTTTAAGCTCACTACTTCTTTCTTCTGCTTGATCATTCTGCTATTAAAAGACTCTGATGCATTCTTCAATATGCCCATTGCATTTTTCAGCTCGAGAATTTCTGCTTGATTTTTAATTATTTCAACCTCTTGTTAAATTTATCTGACAGAATTCCGAATTTCTTCTCTGTGTTATCTTGAAATTCTTTGTGTTTTTTTAACACCGCTATTTTTAATTCTCTGTATGAAAGGCCACATATCTCTATTTCTCCAGGGTTGGTCCCTTATGCATTAATTAGTTAATACAGTGAGGAAATGTTTTCCTGGATCATTTTAATACTTGTAGATCATCTGTGTCTGGGCATTGATGAGTTAGGAATTTATAGCTGTTTTCTCAGTCTGGGCTTTTTTGTTCCCATCCTGCTTGGGAAGGCTTTCTAGGTATTCTAAAGGACTTGGGTGTTGTGACTAAAGCTGTTATCTGCTTTAGGGGTTATTCCAAGCCCAGTAACAATGTGGTTCTTGCAAACTCACAGAAATACTGCCTTAATGGTCTTGAACAAGATCTGAGACAATTCTCTGGATTACCAGTTAGAGACTCTTGTTCTCTTCCCTTACTTTCTACCAAACAAATGAAGTCTCTTTCTCTTTTCTGATTCACCTGCAGCTGGGGGTTGAGTGACACAAGCATCCCTGTGGCCACCACCTCTAGGACTGTGCTGAGTCAGACCTCATGCCAGCATAGCACTGGGTCTAACCCAGTGTCTTCTGTAACAACTCCCTGGTTACCAAGGATATGGTAACCAGGTTACCCTGGTTATGTTTACTCAAGGTCCTGGTGCTCTACAGTCAGCAGGTAGCAAAGTCCAGGCTTGTGTCCTTCCCTTCATGGCAGTGAGATTCTTCAGGCTCTGGGTGGATTCAGAGATGCCATCCAGGAGGCATAGAAAAGAGTCAGAAACCTTAGATATCTACCTGGTGTTCTATTGGACTGCAGCTGACCTGGCACTCAAACTAGAAAATGAAGTCTCACTCTTCTCTCCCCTTTCCAAAGGCAGAGGAGCCTCACTCCATGGCCACCACCACTACAGTCCCAAGGGGAGTACTGTCAGACTGTCTCCAATGTTCCCTAAGGCCCAAGGGCTCTTAAGTCAACTTGT
Organism: Plecturocebus donacophilus; assembly: GCA_004027715.1. Classification (NCBI taxonomy): domain Eukaryota; kingdom Metazoa; phylum Chordata; class Mammalia; order Primates; family Pitheciidae; genus Plecturocebus; species Plecturocebus donacophilus. The sequence goes on along the minus strand of PVKP010004232.1, from coordinate 42,447 downwards.
AGCGAATGCTACCTGGCCTGGGACTCACCCTTTAGGGACTTGGGCTCCCCTTTGGCCCAAGGTATGTCGAGAAATGCCATTCCAGAGCCATGTTCTGGACTCAGGAACCCCAAGAACCCACTAGGTACTCTTCTCTGCTGTGAATGAACTCATATCTGAAGTCAGCATGTCTCAGAGTTTCATTTGAAGCCCTCAGTGTAGTACCTAGGTACTGCTGTGGGTTATTCAGGGCTCAAGGGCTCTTCAGTTATCAGATGATGAAGCCTGCCAGGACTGGATCTTTCCTTTCAAGGCAGCACATTACCTTCTGTCCCAGGGTGTGTCCAGAAATCTCAGCTGCAAGCTAGTACCTGGGAAGGGGGCCTCATGATTCTGACCGGTGCCCTATCCTACTGTGGCTGAGCTGGTATCCAAGATGCAAGACAAAATCCTCTTCACTTTTCCCTCTGCTCTCTTCAAGCAGAAAAAAACTGTGGTCTCTTTGGAGCCAGGAGCTATGCACCCTGGGGTTTGGGGAGGGGTGATGCCAGCACTCCCTTGGCTCTCTAACTAGTGTCTCAGTAGGTCAAAGGCCCTCCCAGTCTACTGTCTCTGGGCCCAGTTCATCACTAGGATGTGCCTAGGAGTTGCTGCCTTGTGGCCTAGACTGCCTTTCAAGTTTATTTTAAGACTCCAAAGCACATTAGCCTGTGATGGGATCTGAAGTTCCAACCACTGAGATTAGCAACTTCCTTCTGGCTAGGGCTGGTTTAAATGCTCCCTCCATGAACTGACATCAGCTTAGTTTGGTCCTTACAGTTGCTGAGTTCTTCCACTCCAATCTCATAAAAATGCTCTCTGCACTGTGTTTCCACCGTTGGAGGATAAGAGAGGGGTGGCAATGGTGATTTCAAGACTATTTTTCCTGCCACTTCACTGCCTTTTTCAGCCATATGCACTTAAAGCCAGGTACTATGAGTGCTCACCTGATATTTGGTTCTTTTGAAGTTTTTTTTTTTTTTTTTTTTTGGTGTAGATACTTGTTAAACTGGTGTCCTTGCAGGGGGAATGATCAGTGGAGTCTTCTATTCTGCCATCTTACTCTGCCTATTTCAGTATTTGTTTTATGATTTTTCAGTTCTTTTTGGGTCATTATTAAAACTTGCATTTTCTTAGAAGATCAGTTTTTTCTCTAGGTTTTCAAATTTGTTGTGCTGGAATTGTGTATTAAATTCTCTTAAGAAGAGAATTGTAATATGTGAAACTTTTATGTATTTGTAATGATGTTTCACTTATGACTCTAATATTGTGTTTTTACTCTTTTCTTTCTTAATCTCATGAGTTCATTAACCATTTTATTTTTTAAAAAAGGTTTATATTTCTGTATTACATATAATATAGTTTTTGCTTTCCAATTCACTACTTCAGCTTTATCTTTATTAAATATTCCTACCTTTTAGGCTTATCTTGAGGTTCTTTTCCAAAAATTTTAAATGAGAAATAGTCTTATGTTTTCATAATTCTCTTTTAATATCTATGACATTTAAGCCTGTATATTCTCTTGTAAGTAAAGAGGCTTCTGCATCCCATATGTTCTAATTAAAAAGTGCTTTCTTTTTAGTTTATTGCAGATAGGTTTTAATTCAATTTTCATTGCCTCTATGATGTAAGTGTTATTAAAGGTTGTATTTTCTAGTTTCCATGTAGTAAAGATTTTTTTTTGTTAACTTTTTACAATTTCTTTCTAGTTTGTTGGATTATGACAGAAAATATTTCTTGAATGTAGAAACTTTTGAATGTGTTAAATTTTGATTTTTGGATGAATACATGATTTTTAACAATGTTCAATGGGCAAGTGAAAAAAGTGTCTCTATTTGAGGAAGACAAGGTTTTATGAATGTTACACATAGTTAAACCAACATAATTTAGTAGTTCACCTTTATTCACAGTGGTGAATACATTCCAAAACCCCAGAAAGCACAGGTACCTCTATCACACTGTATACATTATATATGCTATGATTTTCCCTATATGTACGTATGATAAACTTTCACATTTTTACTTAAAGAAATACATTATGCCTTTTCTTTGACATATGCAAATTGCCAGGATCACTACACTTGCGCTTTGGGGCCACTGTTAAGTAAAGTAATCGTTACTTGAAGACAAGCATTGCAATACTGCAAAAATCCATCTGATAGTCCAGATGTCTACTAAGTGACTATTGGGAGGGTAGTGTATACAGTTTGATTATGCTGGACAAAGGGATGATTCATATTCCAGGCTCGAGGGAGTAGGACAATACGGGATTCTGTCATGCTACTCAGAATTGAAGGTAATTTAAGACTTATGAATTTTCTGTTTCTGGAATTTTCTGCTTCATATTGTCAGACCATGGTTGACTATGGGTTACTGAAACTATAGAAGGCAAAATCATGGGTAAGAGGAAACTACTGTATTATATTCTATTGTTAACATATATTTGCCCTAATCAGTATGTCTACCTCTGAAAGAGACATATTGATCTCTCTTACCATAATCAAAATTATAATCAGTTTCTTCCTTAATTAGTCAATCATATCTTCAATCAATTTATAGCAAACTTTTGCTTAATAAATTTGTCTTTTCTAATGAAAAGAACCATATGACTATGACTAATACCTTTATGTAAATTCCATTTATTATTTTAATAAATCATGCCCTTTACTATGCTTAACGCTTTAACAATGTTACCGTTACTTATTGTGGCACTGTCCTGATAGCCACTTTCCAGTTTTAAAATTTTTATTATTTCATTATTACTTTGTTTTAAGAATCCTTTCTGTAGAAGGCATGCTCATCAGATTTTTTTGAAAAAAATTACAGTCCACGAGTCTCAGTCTTTTAATGCAAGAAGTCACTTCATTCACACTTAATTCAGTGACTGATATGTTTGATTTCATTGTAACCATCTTTATTTTTAAAATTTATTTTATGCTATTTTTTCTTTTTTAGCTTCCTCATTTTTCCTGCTTTGAAAAAGTTAATGTAAGTTTTGGGATCTTCAATGTTTAGGCTGTATTTAAAGCCATCAGGCAAGATGAGATGACCCATAAGTGAAAGAGGGTGATAAGAGATTTGAGGACTAAGTCCTCAGGTTCTTCAATATTTAAAGGTCTTAAAGATTAGACAGAACTATCCAAGAAAACTATAAGCAATAGCCATTGCTATAAGAGGCTTTTCAAAAGAGAGACTATTGCCCAGGAGACCAGGTAAAGTCTTTCAAGGAGAGAATGATAACTATGCTAAAATGCTGCTAATAGGTCAAAAAAGACTAGGACAGAAAATTGGATTTAACAATATTGTAACCATTCATGACTTTGACCCATTTTGGTGGAGTAGTGGGGGCAAAATCCTAATGATTTTAATTGTTGAAGAGAATGTTAGAGGGACTTTTGATTACAGAGATGTGAAGATTTTAGTGGCAAATTATAAGTATGAAAGTGGACAAAATAGTCAAAGGCAACATTTCAGGGCACTGCAAATTAAGCAAAGGCTAACAACAAATTGAGAAATGTTTATTCTTGAAAAACTGCAAGAGCTTTTAGTAAGGGTATTATGGTATCCTTGCCTGAGGAAGCTGTCATTCTCCTTATGTCCCCACCAATTTGTGGGGTCAGCAAGAAGGATGTATATTTTACCATTTTGTGGCTTCTCATGAAGACCAGAAAATTTGTTGGCAGAAAGCAGGACTTAATTGTGAGTAGTAAAAACCCAATGGCTTTTCTGACTAAAAATTGTGTGCTAGGTTAGGAAAAATGAAAGAAACCCAGTTATGCTAGCTGGTTGCTATCACAGTTAAGGTGAACAATGGACAAGTCAGAAATTTAATAGAATGATATTGGAAATAAGAGAGGGATAGAAGGGCAAATGTAGCTCTCCATATATCCGTGGTTGAAAGAAAAATTATATATGATCAGGAAAATCTCAAGACAGCCCACCAGAAAATAAAAGTCAAAGAAGACTTGATAATTTATTATAAATGTGAATATACTCTTGAACCTACACACAGATTGATTGGCATTGGGTAGGAGTCTTTCAGGTCAAGATGTTTGAATAAAAGTTCTGGGCAAATTATTGGCTGACCACTAAGTTACGCAGGTAAAGGTGTGACTTTTGGAAGCTATACACACACACACACACACACAAAAAATCAGAGACATTAATGGCTGCAGTCAGGGCAGCAACAGAGTTTATAGTTTAAGTCCAGCAAGTTACTAAAAGAAAATAAACCACCTGAGAAAAAATTTAAAAAGAATATATAGTCGCTATATTATTTAAATATCCAGTGACAAAATACAATAATTTCTTCCCAGTAGCCCCCAGGAGTCTATACTCAGTCCAACATCAACTCCAAACTCCCAACTCCAAAGTCTCATCTGAGATTAGAGGCAAGTTTCTTACAGCTCTGAGCCTGTAAAATTGAAAACAAGTTATTTATTTCTGAGATACAATGGTGGTACAGGCAGTGAGTAAATATTCCTATTCCAAAAGGGAGAAATTGGCCAAAAGAAAGGGGTAATAGGCCCCATGCAAGTCTAAAACCCAGCAAGGCAGACATTAAACCTCAAAGTTCCAAAATAATCCTTGACTCCACGTACCTCACCCTGAGTACACTGATATAAGAAGTGGGCCCCGGCCGGGTGCAATGTCTCATGTCTGTAATCCCAGCACTTTGGGAGGCCAAGTCAGTGGGAACACTTGAAGCCAGGTGTTCAAGACAAGCTTGGGCAACAAAGTGAGACCTGGTCTCTGCAAAAAATTAAAGTCAGCCTGGTGTGGTGGCACACACCTGTAGTCCCAGCTCTAGGGAGGCTGAGACGGGAGCGTCGCTTGATCCCAAGGGGTCAAGGCTGAAGTGAGTCATGATGGCATGACTGCAATCTATCCTGAGTAACGGAACAAGGCCTTGTCTCTAAAAAATTAAAAGAAAAAGAAAAGGTTTTGGTTTTCTATGCCTGAATTTCCTGTCCTGTATTACAACCCACTAAGTGTGCAGGCTTCACTCATCGCTTGTTTCATTGCCCTGTGTGTACCATGGTTTAGGCAGCTGGTGCAAGTGAATGATGATACTCTGGCTACTGCCATTGCTGTGCAAATAAACTTCCCTTATGGCTGACCAAAAATCTCAGATCCTCTCCCATGAGAAACTATGGAAAATTAACCTGTTTACTTACAAATAGCATGGAATCTCATACTCTTCACAGTTTTTAACAGTGTTAATGAGACAGTAAGGAAGATATTAACTTACAGGATATAAACAAAGTCTATAATATATGGTAAGTATAAGTAATGAGTAAGCAAGTAGCTTGTGAGATGTAGGCAGAATTCTTAAGATGTGTTAATAGTAGGTAATAAGTTTGTAAGATGTTACAGATAAGTAGAGCTGTTAAAGACCAAATAAATGGATATATGACTCAAACAAGAGTGTTACTTTCACATACAAAGGAATGGAAAGATCACATAAGATGCCATCATGCCCCAGTTGGATTAACAACTATGTCATTCCCAAATTGGCCATTCATGGGTAACACCAAGTGTACTTTCTTTCTGGTCCCACATGTGATATGCCCAAGAAGCAAAGATAACATGGTAGTTGTTTATCAAGTTAGTTGGTAAGCTACAGCTATTGACCAAGCACACTTACTTCTGCATCTTTCCTATTTAAATACAGCCAGAAATGCCTTCTGTTTGTCTCTCCTTCTCCCCCTTTACTCACACTTCATCTCTGGTTCTCATAACTGCACCATCAGTGGGGTAAGGTGATGCAACTAAGAGGCAAGACATATGAACATTGTGTAATCCAGGATTTGGGTTGTGAGGTCCGTCCACCCACTTGCATCCTATCCACAGTGTGCTGACATGCCAGATTTCTTTTCCTGTTGCTTCTTGTTGTGTGTTTTATATTCATTTGCTAGATCATGTGATATAAAAAAATTGTAATTTTTCTGTGAGCTCTTCTGTTCTGTGATCTCTTGGAGAGTTTGCCTGGTGGCGTGCTTGGTAGACGGCACTGCATCAAGGAAATTTCTTACATAAGGATAGTGGGAACCTGTGAAAATTATCTTCTGATTACTTCAGTTTTGCTAATTTATTAGGAAGTAGGCGGTCAGCTGAGAGGGAAGAAAGGGAGGAGTTGGAAGTTTGATAAAAGTGGAAAAATGAAATAATCCTCTGGGAGAAATGTAAACTAATTTGATTAGGAAACATAGTAGAATTATTGGGAAGCAGTAGGGACCCACTTGAGGATAGTGGTCATGAATTAAAGTGAAACCCATCACTACAGTCTTGTGTTTTTCTCTGACCACATTCAAACTGTACGGGTATAAGGAGAGAGCTGGTGGAGTTGTATTTATCCAAGATTGAGGTTTTTCCCTAAGGGTGTGATAAGGAAAGAAGATGGCAACCGATTGAGTATATAAGCTCCATAAAGTAAGAACTGTTTCTCCATGCTTAGAACAGTGACTGACACAATAAGTATTTAAAAAACATTTGCCGAATAAATGGAAACCTGATAGATTTTTCTCTTTATCCTCAAAGCTCAGTAATTGTACAAGTGTGTCTTGTCTCACCAATTCTGGCTAGAATTTGGTGATCCCTTTTAGTCTGAGCTTAGCTACTTCTTCAGCTCAGAGAAATTTTCTTCCGCTATTTGCTTATTGTGGCCTCTCTTCCATCTGTTCTTGACATCCTTCTGGAATTCTTATTTGCATTTTAAATCTCCTAAGTCCATCTTGTAGAGCTCTTACCCTTTCCCTCATAATCTCTTTCACTTCAAATTTATGCTTCGAGTTTGAAGTATTCGTTCTTTTAGTTTCCTAATTTGGGTCTCAATAGACATTGTCCTCTACTTAAATGTATCTACTTAGCTGTTTTGTTGACAAATTACCCAATGGGTGTTTTTTGTTTTGTTTTGCTTTTTTCATGGGTATGTACTCTTCTTGTTCTAAGTGGTTTCTCTCCCTGATTTCTGGGTCGTTTCAATTTATTGTTTTCTTTTGTCATCCATTGTGAGCTGATTAGGACCAAGACACATTTGTTGGAGTTCTCTGTGTGATGGGAATCCCACGAGTGTTAAAAGGTGACATGGTGTCTATCATTTAGAGCTAATGGTTTTAAAGCAGGCAGGTTGTCAGTGGTACACATTCCTGGTCTCCTTGTACATTCCTGGCCTGACCTCAGAGTCTGGGAAGACTCACCTACAATTTTAGCTTTTTTTTTTTGGCCTCTTACAAACCATGGGATCAGCCACACTCACACAAGGGGTCAACTGTTGTCTCTTTTTCCCTGCCCCAAGCAGAAGGCTCACAGATCTCTATAGGCAAAGCTCTGTTTAGAGTCCACTACTGACTGATCCTCTCATTTCTGATGCTATTCTTCAGAAATATTTTAAAAACTGTTTTACTCCCATAACCTGGTTAATAACCCCAATAAAGAAGCCTATATTTTCAAAAACTTTCTGAAGTAATCTTACTCTGCTTTGACTAGTGTCTTTAGGTCTATTGACCACTTAGGTGTTCCACTTTCAATGTACAATTCTACCTCACTTGAAGCAAGACCGATTTGTGAAGACATAGATTAATGTAAAGACAAATTTGGGAGTAGCTCTTCTTCATCAAACTTCTCAAAACAGTATTGCCTCAATTAAGCTATTTGTTTCTCTGAAAGCAATTTAATTCAAGGAAATTTAAGTTATGTATGCATTTTCAGGAACATATCATCTATTGAAAGTCAAAAATTTCAATGTAATTTTGCACCTGTTAATGGATTCACTCATTATTCTCAAGCCACAGAATAAAAACATATTGTGTATCTAGTCCATAAAATATTAACAGTAGAAATTAGGCACTTTTTGCCCTCTCCACAGTGCCTAATACTGTGTTCTTGTACAATGAAGATTTTCAATAAATGTTTAATTACCTGGATGGAGGTTAAGTACAAATTGTAGCAATTATCTGGATAATAATGTTGCAAATGCAAAAAATTATAAAATGAATCATAACTGTACTACAATAATCACAAAGTTTCTCCGTTCTTTCAGTCCCTGGCCCGATTAAGAGTTTATTGTTGGAAGTAAGGAAAACGTATGAATAGAAAATTGGTGACATCTGGAAATGTTAGCTGAAGCATATATTTCTCACCATTCTTACCTATTGATTCTACTTTTCTTGTGTCTTTCTTCTTCAGTGCGTTGTTTAACCTACCCCTTATATTTTCCTGTGGTCTTTGTAATCTTTTTCTAAAAATTCAAATAGTCATGTGCATATTCATTATCAAATGAAAAACAGACCAATTATTTCATTCATTAAGTCACTACAAGGGAAGTATATGTTTTATTGGTCTCTCTATTATTTGAGAATTTTAAATAGTGTCAATTTGTCTTAACTTCTTTAGTTAGCAAGTAAATTTATTTCTGGACTAAGAATTTCCCACTCAACACCTGTAAGAACTAAATATGTTTTTCTCCTAGTTATTACCTTTGAACAGGAAATAGTAAAATGTAATAACTTGGAGAAAAACATGTTTAGTTCTTACAGGTGTTGAGTGGGAAATTCTTAGTCCAGAAGTAAATTTATAGGCAGAAATGAAATGCTTCTTAGGTATTGTGTTTCAGGAGAGTAAAAATAAAAATTAACATCAAAAGAAGGAAACTTGGCCCGGCATTGTGGCTCATGCCTGTAATCCTAGCACTTTGGGAGGCTGAGGCAGGCATACTGCTTGAGCCCGGGAGTTAGAGACCAGCCTGGGAAACACAGTGAAACTCCTTCTCCACTAAAAATACAAAAAATTTAGCCAGGCGTGGTGGTGTACGCCTGTAGTCCCAGCTACTATGGAGGCTGAGGCAGGAGAATTGTCTGAACCGGAAGGCAAAGATTGCAGTGAGCTGAGATTGCACCACTGCACCCCATCCTGGGAGACAGAGTAAGACTCCAACTGCAAAAACAAAAGGGGAAATTCTATCATATGCTACAACATGTATGAATCTGAAGGATATTATGCTAACTAAAATAAGCTTGATACAGAACGATAAATATTATATTATCTCACTTATATGAGGTATGTAAAGTAGTGAAACTTATGAAACAGAAGGTAGAATGGTGGTTGCCAGTAGCTGAGGGGAGGGAGAAATGGGGAATTGGTGTTCAATGAATAGTTTCAGTCATGCAAGATGAGTAAGTTCTAGAGATCTGCTATTCAACTTTGTGCTTATAGCTAACAATACTCTTTTGTATACTGTAAAATGTGTTAAGAGGGCAGATCTCACGTTATGTTTCTTTTTCCCACCAAACTTAAAAAACAATCCCTATTAATTTGAGCACTCTTCTTTTCTCATGGCCTCTGGTCTAAAAATGTCTTCCTTTTTTAAATAGAAATTTGGCATCTACGAACTCTACAATATGTACTAAGTCATTTCGGTATTTTAAAAATTGTATTCCTTCCGTTTAGTTACAGCAAGAGAAAATCTGAAAGTAGCTGCTGAACCTCCACATAATGTTTGAGATCAAAACCTCATTGATATCACTGTGATTCCAGGGCCTTTTACTGTCTCTATGAGGTGGAAGCAAACTCCAAGAAGCCAATTTGTTTCTAATGGTATTTGCCTCATTATAGTAGGGTTTGAGGAAGGTTTACTTTTCAAATTCTTGCTATGTATGTTTCACTGAAATTGGAATGGCTTTAAAAATGTGAAGCAACTGTTAGATAACTCATTGTCCTTCATGTTAAAAGATAATACTGCTAAAAGAGTTTCTTCCTGTAACATGACTTACTGGTAAGAATATTACAAAGTCTGTGTTCCTCCCTTAACTGATCCCTCCATGTGTCCTTTGCTTAATACCTACAGTTGCTTTAAGGACTCGTCACTTAATAATCACTAGAGTGTTATGCTTTATAGGAGTCTACATTTCTAGCTCAGTTTGAGACATTCTATTTCCAATTGTGTATCTGTGTGTTTTCTGTCTAGGTTGGCTGCTTTGTTAAAGTTCATGACTCCTAATGTAGTATTCATTCAAAAATGTGTTTTTCTGATTCTCGGAAGCTGTATCTGGGCATGAGGAAAGGATTAAATTCTCTGAATCAGTTAATGATTTGCCCTTTACCAGACTCAGCTTGCTCTGTCCTGTTTTCATTGTTGTTTGCTTTGTTTAGTTTCTTCTTTAGTGAATACAGTATCGAGGTCACATGACTGTTCTTCCCCACATGTTGCCCTTTGGTCAGATGTCTTCATATTATTTATTAGCTGAGTCTGCACTCATATTCCCTCAGGAGGACAATCTGTTTGTGGAGATATATGTGTGTCAGGTTGTCCAGATAAAAGGGAATGTCATTGGCCCTGAAAGCCTGCTGATCTGTGTTTATTTCTCTAAAGTCAGATAGCATGAGCAGAGTGTTCTTCCTTATTGACCCCCTGCTGGTGTCACTATTTAGATATTAATTCAACGGCCAAAATATGTGGGTTCATGGAGGCCTTTGAAACCCGACTTTACTGTTCCCTGAAAAAATATATACATCTTATTGAATTCTCTTGCATACCAAATATTATTAAAGATAATGTGACCTTACCTCCAAACATTCTTAAAAAAACAAAAACAAAAACCTAACTATCCTTTACTCCGAGAAAGTGGTACAATTGCACATATTACTATGTTTTCAGAACAAAGTTGTAGCTTGGCAGAGGGCTATTAAAGTGGAATAAAGAGGGTAGAATGGAAAGGAAATAAAACAATCTCTAATAACAACACCAACCCAGCTCAACAAAGTGTAAAACACAAAGAGATGCAAATGATGGTGCTGAAATCAACCACTGAGGCATCGGCCTAGATAAGTGTACTCTTGATATTTGATACTGTCAGTTGCAATTTAAACATATTGGTGTGCTGAATAGGTTGGATGCGACCTAAGACCTTCTTGACCATCACTCAGAATTGTGATTTATTTTCCTTCTCAGCCAAAATCAAAGATATTAAGCATGCCACAGCCTAGTTCTCTAATATGAATGACTTACAGTTGCTGAACACTTTCATGTGCTTCTTACATGCTTTGCCACAATTATATTTATGTAAATTAATTATGATCATAATTTAAAAATATTTAATGTTCACAATAGCTTTATGAGGTAGATTTATTATTATCATCATTTTATACAAGAAAAAGCTCAGACCGAGTAGATGAAAAACTTGCCTAACGTCATAAAACTAGTAAAGGGAGAAGCCTGAATTTGAAAGCAGCATTGACTTCAAGGTCCACATGCTGAACTGCTTCCCTGCCCCTTTTTATCATCGCCAATAATCTCTTAAGTAAGGCAAAACATAACCAGATTTGTATTCACCTCCCTGCTCCATGGTGGCCCTATAATTATTTTGTACAGAGTGGAAGAGTCAAGCTTTTGTTGGATATCTGAGGCAAAATGGAAAAATAGATTAAGCGGTAGGCATGGAAGTGATGTCCTAATCACGTTCACGGTCTGTTTGGAATAAGGAATCTGAAATAAGTCCAGACAGAGAATTAATTCCAGAAGAGAAGATCTGGAGTGAAAATGGGCAGCGGGGTGGTCAGGTATTTTTCATATCATACAGATATTAAAGAGCAGAGTGAACAAGAAGTTTGGGACCTAGAGAAAGAACGTAGGCATTAATTATGGAGTTAGAAACACAGACGAACCCCCTGCACCAAAAAAGATCAGGAATAAAGCAAAGGCTCTGAACACTATATATGAGATAATAACAGTACTACAGATCTTGCTATGGAACCAACCTTTTGCCTCATGTTTGGAACATGCCAGGGCTTCCTGTTAAAGTAGCCAAGCACTAAGCTTGGATAGTCAGAGGATGCAAATGAAGAGATCCATCATTTTTTGCCAAGACTGGAAAATAAGAAGCCTGAGAAAAAAGCAGCCCTCAAAACTTTCGATCTCCTTAAAAATATCTTTTGGTGAAAGAGCTCATACCAGGTATTTTTACTTCAGTGTGAATAAGGTAAGTTATGTGTTGCCTCTCCTGGGAGATTTTACATTTTCAGCCTTGGTTCCCAATGTAGAATGAAAATCTTAATCCTGGTTTATAGGGCTTTCTAGCTCAGGCCTCAATATGGAAGTAGATTTTCAGAGAGGAGCAGAAGGTCTTCCCACACTCGTGATACCAAACTACTTTGCTTATGCTTTGAAATTGCCCTGCCAGTCTTGATCATTTATTCAGTGAGAATGCATGGAAGACTTACATATTTTTGTAACCTGTTTCATTTCTTGTAGAAGTCTTTGTGCTTCCATCTATAATAATCAGTGTAGATATTTTAAAAATTAGAAGGCAGCAAAACAAAGTTGACCTTTTTAGTTAACACAGCTTTATATGAGACTAGCAGTTTCATTGGTAAGTTTCCAGTCTTAGCTGGTGTTCAAAATTAAGGTGATTCAGAATTGTTAGATAACCACGATTTTCTTATCAGTTGTAATTCTTGGAAGTTAGTGAAAGAGAAACAAGGAGAAATTGAAGTTTATACCTGTGGGGTGAAAGTGTGAGAACATTATTCTCAGTTGGTAATTCATCCCTCGAATATGCAAGAGGGTGTATTTGGGGATAAAACAGACATCCTCTCTCATCTGTCTATCTTTAGAAACGATGAGGTCAGTGTAAATGACTAAGAAGATAGACAGAACCAGTTCAGAAGTTCTACATGGTTCTAGAATACTGTAGAACACTTGGTAATGTACTGTAAGGGTTTACAGCCAGATGGAGTTAAATGACTCAAGAGGACAGAACATGCTAGTAGCTATGTTAACTTGTTTCTGTACTTGACTGATCTACTTACAAAAATCAACATGTACTCAAAACCAGGGCTTAAATGAAATATCCAAATCTTTTTACGTGAGTTGTACTTTCTCACTGTGTAAACTGAGGCCAGCTACTTAAGCTCAATAAATTTCAGTTTCATCCTTATATAATGGTGATAATAACCTAGTTCTTCATTAGGTTATTGTGAGAAGTAAATGAGATAATATATGTAAATCACTCAACACAGAGTCTGCCACATAGCAGATATTAACTAATAGAATCTATTATTATCCTTTTATGTTGTTAGAGAAGCTATTGATAATCATATAACAAATAGAAAAACTGAGTCTCAGGGGTTAAATTGTTTGTTCCAAGTTGGTTAGTAGAACAATTAGGTCTGTAATTCATGAATGTGTACTATTCTTGTTTTTAGAGATTAATTCTTGATTTATTTAATTCTATTTTTGATTTATACATTTTAAATGTATTTTATTTGGAATTTAATTCTCTTGTGTATGAGTTTTCTTTGCAAAAAATTAGAATAGGATGCCAAAAACTGAGGACATAGAGCAGTGCAAAGAAATATCAGAATCATAGCTCCAGGAAACGGCCGGGTTCAGGGAAGAAATAACTTGGATTTTTAGAATAAGAAGAATTTCAGAAAGTAAACAGTGAACCGAAAGGAAAGGAAAACAGAAAGCAAAGGAGCCGGTGAAAAGGTCTAAAGAGGTAAAGCAGGGATCAGAAGCTCAGACGTCTTCAGAGACTGGGCAGGTAACTGACTGAAGCCAGTGAATACAACACAGGAGAAAAGAATCCGGGCTGAGACTAAGTCAACAGTGTGCGTACCAGCTAAACGTATTACGAAGAGAAAAAGAAACACCTCTGTTCAAACCTGAAGCTAATGATGCCTGGAATAAATGAGAGGGCAAGGTGTCAGAAGAAATGGGATGAAAGGGATCAAAAGAGAAGATGAAGTAATTAACAAAGGGAGGAGACATCTTTCTTGGGGTTGCACAGAAGTTGGAAAAATGTGCTAGATATTTTGATGTGGAAAGGAGAAAGCTGGAGAAATTCATGCCCCTCAATCTTCTCAGGAAAGTTTGTATTTCTTAGGAGTGTTTTTGAAGACAGAACAGTAACTGTGGGCTTGGGAATCCATTGGAGAAGACCTGCCTAGGAAAATCACCATAAGAAACACGATAGGAAGTCACGGAAAAGAAATAAAAGGACTACTCACTAGCAGAGGAGGAACAGGTGAAGTTAGACAGCATGGGTGTGAACTGGTCCCACTCAGTACAGTTTCAGGACTTTTTTCTAAGCATACACCAGAACTGTTTCTATTCTGCTTTTTGTCAGTCTCATTTATAGTGTTTGAGTAACACAAACCCTTGCATTATTAATCTATGCCAAATATCATTGTATGTGAATAACAACAAAAATGTCACATTACCTTACATTTTATAAAAATGCTTTTTGTTTTCTTTATGCCACTCGTCCTCACTATGAATGTAGAAGATCAAGACTTAAACAAATAGTACTTTATCTTAATGTTCAATTGATTTTCTCTTAGGAATAGCATGTGTGTGTGTGTATGTGGTGCGAGAGAATCATGCATTCATTTGTGAATGTTCTCTTAGCCCTGGGATATCAGAAAGAGGGACATGATTCTCAGAGGATGCGGCACAGATCAGTGTGAATGACACCACTGTCAGTTTGAAATGCAGAACAATATTTTGGTAGGCCTACACGGCGTTTAAAAATTTCTGCAGTGTTTATCTCATGGATTATATTTTTGGTACCTTAGGATATGAGTCTGTTTTAACATTTCTCATAGAGAAAAAAGTGTATTACAAGTTCTTTTTTTCTAATATGGCATGGGGAAAATTGAGAAGTATTTCCTGAATATGACACCAGTAAAATCTGCACATTTCTTCTACCAGCAAACACTTTTAAACCCTAGGAATGTGCTAGGTATGACTGGGCGTTTCCAATGTAATGAGAAATGCTTTGTGACACTTTCTTGCAAGGTAGTAGCAAGAAGTAGAGAAGAACCACATCAACTGAGAGGCTCCAGGGTTTAGAGACGTCCTCCGAAGTGGAGAAAAGGAGGGAATGGAGCTTGTGGATCACTAGTGATTCTTGCGTGGCCTGTAGATGAAAAGTGATCTACTGGAGACAGCTTCTGCTCAGAGGGCTAGGCAGCGTACCACAGGGCAAGGAAAGAAGTAGTGAACAGAGAGACCATTATGCCAATGAATTGACTTAGTAAATGATGGAGGAAAGGGAAGATTTTTATCAGTTTTTAATGCTGAGGAACTTTGAGGAGAGAGGAATATGCACACGTCATATTTCTGTTAAGCTCTTTGTGAGCAGTGCTGTGTAAATCTTCCAGGGTGGCCCGTGCCTTTAAGAATTTATCATTCTTTTTAGATGCAACTCCATTCACAGGTTGGGCCATGTAGGGACCTGTCATTTATTAGGGTTACACAGAGGCACCAAAACGTCATGCCCTTCATCCTAAGGAAACAGCAGTAATTGCAGAATACTAAAGTACAAAATTAGATCTTATTGCACAACTTGGAAAGAAGTAGAAATTGATGGGAACTCTTTCTTCAGGTCCATAGCTTCATCAACAGTTTCCGCACTCCGAGCCTCCAGATAAAGAACAAAAGCACAGTAACTCAGAGACGCCTCTCTAAGCTTTCATCAGACACTGATGCTTCTGTTGAAGAGGCAGCTTATATAGACGGAAGCTGCTTGGCTATCCCCTCACAACTGATGTTCAAATATGTTAATAAAAGATACTGGCTGGAGTGCACACGGGTCTAATTACCCTCTTTTTTCTTCTTCTGTAGCCATCTAATTACACACCATTTAAACGAATGTTTTTTGCCATGTCATGCATACCCAGTATTCTTCAAAATAGCTGACACTTTTCAGTAAAATCAGTCAAGAGAAATACAATTGTTTACTTTCTTATAGCCATCTTTTTTGCTCCTTTGAACATTATACTTTCAAATAAAAGTATCAGCTTTTGAACCCTGTCAAAATCTAAATCCCATAGGATTTCTTAATAGCCTTGCAACTTTATCCAGATCTCTGAAGACTGTCTGTAGACTTGAAGTTTCTGTGATTCAGGTAGAATTCGGACTTTACAGAAAAACTAACCTTCCAGTTAAAAGCTCGCTTGTGTCTTCGTGTGTATATTTTCTTCATGATTTGAGCCAAGTGCAAAGACTTACAAACTTGTTCTGAACAGGGGAAAATATTTCCTTTCTCATCCCTTAAAATTATGACCGTCTATGTTTTTCACTCAGCCAAACTTTCCCAGCTATCTGCTGGCACTAGAGAGTTAAGTCAAATAGTGAGGCGGGGAGCTGCTGTAAGATTTTTATAGCTGTATTAAAATGAGAAATGGTAATGCGGCTAAGCAATTTCTGGTCAGGTGGTCTCAAAGATTTATACATGTGGTTTTGAAATACCATTCACCAGTCATATCACCCTGCTTATTTTGTTCATTTAATAAGCACGTATATTTTGTTACTTTCATTCAGTTGTTGTCTAATGAAATTATGTGGGTAGTTTAAAACAAGCACAGAGAATACAAAATGACTCTTCTGTAATATGATCTGATTTGGATTTGGACCATCGAGAGACTTATGTACGGTTTCAAAACAGAAATTTGCGCATACCAAGCTTGAGCCCAGTGGTTTCCAACATTTTTGTAATGGCAATGTCCTACCAGTAATTTGATTTTGTGAACCTTCCACTGCATTCTGAGTGGTATCAATAACACACAGTTTAAAACAAAGTAAATGAACCATACGTTTGTTTTGAAAAAAATTCTACTTAGTTGGTAACTATTGAGATAATTAGAAATGCAGACTTCACGTTGAAGTATTACAGACAACGGTTTAAAATAACCATTATTTATGATGGACAGTATAAACATAATATGCCAACTGACTGACAGAATACTTCTGTTTTTACATCCCCCAAATTTTAGCATTTCAATTTTAACTGGTTTATTCTAGTAAATTTGTTTACTTCGAGGACACCAAC
Source organism: Plecturocebus donacophilus (assembly GCA_004027715.1). Taxonomy (NCBI): domain Eukaryota; kingdom Metazoa; phylum Chordata; class Mammalia; order Primates; family Pitheciidae; genus Plecturocebus; species Plecturocebus donacophilus. Next base: position 25,597 of record PVKP010004232.1, on the reverse strand, counting down.
CAATATAAATTAGACTTCAGAAAGTCAGTGATTAGTATTACATCTATTTGTAATTTCAGTACTTTCACATTTTCATTAGCAGTCTGAATGCTAATTACCAAATTTCTATATTTCTCTAAAGCCAGCAATTGCAGAGTGTGAGCAGAAAAATATTAATTATTAGTATAAAGCCTAATTAAAAGTTGAAAGCAAATCTTTAATAACTATAAATACCATTGTTTGTCAAATGTGAAAAACACACATTAATTATTATTTTGCAAAACCCTATACTTAGGCTCATATATGTGACTCCCTGATACACAGACAATAGCATTATGAGGTGGTGATGTGGGTAGGAATATAAGCTTTAAGGAGATCAGTCCTTCTAAAGGCAATCAGTATATTAGGATTTTGAGGGGAAAAAAAAGCTACTTTTTTACACAAAAATTAGTATTTTTGATAATGGCAAAAGAAAAATAATGCATGTAAAAACATTTGCTCTTCCATCTTTTTTGGTGACTCTAAATACAGTAGGAAAGGGAAGTAAAAAGCAGACGGCAAAATGAGAGCTTGTGAAATGCACACAATTTATCAGATTGCCAGAAGTTGTGAAGAATGGGGAAGTAAAGGGAGGGAAGACAGAAAGAAAAGAAGATGTGAGAAATTAGGATGCTTTCAATTTAAATGATGTGTTAGCATAAATCACATTTCTAAACCAAACTGTAGAAATAATTAATGCAACCAGTATCATTTTTCTTGTTTTATGATATGAGTTTAGTATAAACTGGGTCTAATGGTGCTATTTAGCAGTGACAGTTCACTGTGAAGTCTCTCATGGAGCAGGACAGGAAATGCTGAATTGTTTGGGTTGATCAAGGTACAACCAATACCTAGATTTCTAGTCTTGTATATAATGATACAAAATAGATCCTGTACCCACAAATTATAAGAACCAGAGGTCAATTAATTCAAGCAAAAATATAACTATGAATAAATAGGGACCATCAAGAAAGGTTGGGTTGAAGACAATACATTGACCAATGGTCATTGGTATGAAACTGATCAAATTGTTAAAGGCAATGCCTAGTCCAGAGGAGGCCCAAGAGGAAAACAATGACGTCTTTATGTGGTTAGTGGTATAGCAGCAAAAAAGAATTTATATGTCGATATTTGTATACTTTTTATAATCAGAAGGCTGCTATATCTTGCTCTCTTCTCCTCTAGCCACAATTTTATTATTGCCAAGCTTCTTGAAAATTAAAAATGTGGGAGTGATGGCTCATGCTTGTAATCCCAGCACCATGGGAGGCTAAGGCAGGAGGATTGCTTGAGGCCAGGAGTTTGAGACCAGCCTGGGCAACATGGCAAGACCCTGTCTCATTAAAAATGTTTTAAATGTTAAAAAGAAGAAAATTTGTCTACAATAATTATCTACGCTTCTTGAACTCCAAACCCATATCATTATGATTTCCTCCTACATTACTACCCTAAGTGGCCACCAATAATATTCTAACTGCTAAATCTGTTGAACATTTATCTGAATCAGTCTTTGATATTTGACTTTGTTGACAGCTACCTCCTTCTCAAAGCTCTGTCTTCCAGGATTTCTGTTCAATCTTTCTTCCCACATTATTCCACTGATGCCTGTGTGTAAAGCACCTGGCAAAGTGTTTGTCACAGAGAAGATTCAAGGTCTGTGTTCTCTCCTCTGATTCCACCTTCCATTTAAACTTTAGTGTCCTACAGGACCTTGTCAGTCCTCTTTTCACTTTACATGCTTTCCTTGAGCATAATGAGAATTTCACAGAAGCATGTCTTTTGTCATTCTCTACACTACTTCTTGTTAAAGAATTTAAATTTCCCGTCTTTACCACATCTCTAGCTTATTAAATTACATTTAACTTATGAAACACAGTGACAACTAGATTTAGCTCTGTTGCTTGGAGCCTAGTTAATTACCCTTCATTTATTATTATTCACTTTTTATTTAGATTCTCAAGTTAAATATGGAAAATAACAACACCACAAGTTAGATTGTTCAACATAGTGAAAATCTAGCAAACTGATTACATTGACTGGCCTAGGTCCTCAAAGTGATCAAGCTAGTAGCCTCCCATAGAGACACAATCTCAATATTTTTTTATTTTAAAAATACTATAGAACTTCATTGTATTTCCGGTATTAAATGACTGTCTCTCATTGTGTGTTTTGTTCCTGTTTAGACAGATGTTATCATTCCCACCCAACTTTCTTTTCAAATTAATAAGTACTTTTAATTTTTTAAATATTATTTTTAAAGTTCAAGTGCAGGTGTTTTACATAGGTATGCTTGTGTCATGGGGGTTTGTTGTACAGATTATGTTCTCACTCAGGTATTAAGCCTAGTAACCCTTAGTTATTTTTCCTGATCCTCTCCTTCCTCCCACCCTCCACCCTTCAAAAGGCCCCAGTGTGTGTTGTTCTCCTCTATGTGCCCATGTGTTCTCATCATATAGTCCCCACTTATAAGTGCAAGCATGCGGTATTTGGTTTTCTGTTTCTGAATTAGTTTGCTAAGGATAATGGCCTGTAGCTCCATCTGTGTCCGTGCAAAAGACATGATCTTGTTTTTTATGGCTGCATAGTATTCCATGGTGTATATCTATCACATTATCTTTATCTAGTCTATCATTGATAGGCATTTAGGTGGATTCCTTGTGCTTGTTACTGTGAATAGTGCTACAGTGAACATACACATGCATGTGTCTTTATAATACAGTGATTTATATACCTTTGGGTATATACCCAGTAATGGGATTGCTGATGCCAATATTTCTGTTTTCAGGTCTCTGGGGAATTGCCACACTGTCTTCCACAATGGTTGAACTAAGCTACACTCCCAATAGTGTATAAGCATTCCCTTTTCTCCATAGCCTTGTCAGCATCTGTTATTTTTTGACTTTTTAATCACAGCCATTCTGACTGGTGTGAAATGGTATCTCATTGTGGTTTTTATTTGCATTTCTCTAATAATCAATGATGTTGAGCTGTTCTTCATATGATGATTGTTGGCTGCATGTATGTGTCCTTTTGAAAAATGTATATTCATGTCCTTCGCCCACTTTTTTATGGGGTTGTTTTTCTTATAAATTTGTTTAAGTTCATTATAAATGCTGAATATTAGAGATTTGTCAGATGCATAGTTTGCAAAAATTTTCTCCCATTCTGTAGATTGTCTGTTTACTCTGTTGTTGGTATCCTTTTCTGTGCAGAAGCTCTTTAGTTTAATTAGGTCTCATTTGTCAATTTCTGCTTTTGTTGCAATTGCTTTTGGCATCTTTATCATGAAACCTTTACCCATGCCTATATACTGAATGGTATTGCCTAGGTTGTCTTCCAGGGTTTTTACAGTTTTGAGGTTACATTTAAGTCTTTAATCCATCTTGGGTTAGTGTTTGTATATAGTGGAAAAAAGGCATCCAGTTACAACTTTCTGCATATGACTAGCCAGTTATCCCAGCATTATTTATTGAATAAGGAATCCTTTCTCCATTGCTTGTTTTTGTCAGGTTTGTCAAAGATCAGATTGTTGTAGGTGTGTTGTCTTATTTTTGGGTTCTCTATTCTGTTCTATTTGTCTATGTGTTTTTTTTTGGTATCAGTACCATGCTGTTTTGGTTACTGTAGCCCTGTAGTATGTTTTGAAGTTTAGTAGCATGATGTCTCCAGCTTCCCCACCCAACTTTTTACTTTTCACACCTACTCAGTATGTTTTCAATCCTATTGGTCAAGTGAGTCTTTTGGATATGGCATATTGTATGAGATTTGGAGTTCAGCAACATTGACTTGAAACTTCAGTTTCCTCATTTATGAAATGGTCCTAACAATCTTATGTGGTCTTAAGGACTGAATTCAGTAACAGCTATCTATTAGCCTTATGCCTTCCACAGGGAAAACAAACTCAAAGTTTAATATTCCTGTATTTTTTGCCTTTGTTCCTCCCACATGGGGCAATATCCTGTACACTTCTTTTATGTAACATAGAGTCCCAGGTTGTATCAGGAATAAAATTCCACTACCTCGAACAGGAATGGAAGGAAGCCACACAACTTTATTGGAGTTTATGTATGGAAGACACTTTTATTGGGGACAGTAAAAGAGAAAGGGCAATGAAATCATGCTTAGGTTGGAGTTGAGAATGAACAGTAGGACCCAGCATAAGTCGCCATGGTGGGGACAGATGAAAAGTTCAGCAGCTTGCTGTTTAAAATGGAGGAAGAGAACAGATATTATGTTTTGTTACCCAACTTCACATTGGTCAGGGTAGAGTCAAATGGACAAAGCTATATCATATAAAATAATCATCAGTAGAAAAGATGTACTCCATTTTACTTATCTTTCAAAATTTTATTTCAAATAATTTAGAAATCATTTATCAGTTGACCAGCCTTACTATATGTGCTTTTGATGAAATCCTGTAAGTCTTCCACATTTATATAGGTTTGAAAATTAGAGTATTAATCAAATCACTAGAGTAGATACAGGTATTTTGATGTCCCTGGTTCTTTAAAGTTGGCTTAATTTAAGGTGAATTGCTGTTTGTATCTCCTTTCCCATTCTCTGCTATTTATATGGATATCCTAAATTAAAACAGAAGTGGTACACTGAATCCCAAATGTCCTAGCAATGCTGTATATGCCACCTACAAGCATCTTTGAATCATATCTTAATTTTCTGATGGACTCAGGACTTTGATCCTATTAAGAATTCAGCACTGAGACCACTCAGGAAGAGCCAAAGTGCTTTCTGTTGGGGCTCATGCATCATCAACAAAATTGTCAGCTAAGTTCTTGTTGCAGAATCTTTATTACTGGCAATGATGAAAGAGGCAGAGAGAACACAGCTTGAATCTCAGATCTCTGGATAAAAAGCAGATCAAGTATTGAAAATATTCTTTTACCTTCTAAGCCAAGCAAATGTAGATATGTCTCCGATTAATTAAAATTAGAAATCCCTTAATGTCATAGTTCACTTACTTTCTCAGCCTGAAAACCAGTTGTGACTGCTGATCCTAGTTCCTGTTCTGTCATCATAGCGCCAACTTTCTTAACAAAAGTAACAATAGAGTCAAACTAGATAGCATGGTTTGAAATAGAAAAAGTCAACATCGTCCCCCACATCAGTACATTCTGAGATGCTTATTAAAGATAGAGAATAAATGATGTAGCAATGAGTGTGAGAATCAAAGAACTATCACCAATTGAAGATATTTATTGGTAATTAAGATGAAGGAGCATGGGTTGACTGGAATTTATTATAAAATTTTTATAGCAGTAGGATTGGTGTGAATTAACATCAGCAATATTAGAGCTCTTGCTACTTCTCTATCATAAGGTAGTGACAGATAATTCATAAACCTGATTAACTATGAAATGATGTCTGCGTAGGTTTTTGCATATGGCTTGACTATATTTTAAAGTAACTGAAGTGATTTTCAACTGTTAAAAATATACCACAAGACATCTTCTTACTGAAAGATCTATTTTCAGTCAATTTGAGCATAAAAGTTCTTCAGAAGATGGAATAAATCTATAGAGTGGTTTGAAGATTCTTACCTTTGTTTCATTCCCTTCACCAGCCTCCACAGAGAGATTGGAAGAAGCAGACAGACCTCTGTGAACATGATAGCTTATTGCTATCATTAAGCACTTTCTGTTTTCTGGCAAATGTTTGTGAAAATAAAAGAAATTAGATATGTCTCTACTGTCACTGAGATTTTAATCACAGAAGTCAAATATACGACACAGAAGATAAGAGTTGAAACATTAACTGGAACAATTTTGATAAATGCAATTGGATTAAATTGTACACAATATAAGGTGGCAATGTGGATGTTATGGTGTGAGAAATGCAGCAATCTCCCCCCTCTACACTTTGGAATAAAGAAAGAAGGAAGAGGCCATATACATTCAAAGTACCTTGACATAAATATTTGGATAATTATTTGTTCTTTGATTTTCTTTTTCTTATCCCTCAAAACCTTTCTCTTTTAATGTGGAAATTTCTGTCTGTCTCTGTGTTTCAAGAGCAGCAGGAGGTAGAGCAATATGAGAGCTATGTGGAAGGGTCATTGGGTGGAAGAAAGAGCCAATCTGAGCATGGAACACCCACTGGGGTCAAAGAGAATAATGGGATGTAATTGAACGGCTTCCTAGGGAGATGAAGGAAGAAGAGCAACCCGTCCAAAGATATTTTTCCTCATGTTTGACAATGTAGAATCTCTGCACATATAAAAGTAAATGCTGTTGGTTTATAGGAAGATCTATAGGTATGTAAACATTTTGATCCAATTTCAGAATGGCCACTGATTTTCATCTATAGTGGTTTCATTAGCATTCCATTTTAGACATACTACTTTCTAGCTCAGAGAGTACACGTTTGCCTGTGACAAAATCCAATTTTCAACCCCCAAATAAATAAACAAATAAACAAACAAAACAACCCATTAAAACTCAACAGTAAAGAAGAATACTCTCCAATGCCTATGGACTAATTTTTTGTCTTTTATTTATTAGCATAATGACAAAAACTATCAGTCGCTTATGGAAGTACAAGAATAAAAATCAGAAAAATCATGTGAGTAATTGCACTTAGAAGGAATTCAATCCGTGCTGTGTTGGAGTTAGCAATGGCTTGTGAAAGCCAAGTGTTAAATTTTCAAGATTTTTGCAAGCTGGTTGACATCACATTGGTAGCTGAAATCAGCCATGGTGAGATGGAAATTGGCAAATGCTACAAATCAGAACTTTGTTTCTACCTGAGACAGCCAGTTTCTAAACATTTATTTGTGTATCACCAGATTCAATCAAATCAGTGCAATTTTTTTTTTTGAAAATTTCTTCAGCTAGTATTCCCAGTTAATAGCATGACATAGAATGGTGCTTTTCAAATCTCTCTTTTTTAATACAAGGAAATTTTTCCAAACAAAATCTTACATAGAAACTTGTATAAGCAATAAAGACAGATATGCTTTTATTGAAGTAAATGGGTAAGAGTGTGCCATTCCCTGGCCTCCCTTAGTCCTATAAGCTACCAACCAAATGATCCTGTGAAACCCCACCATATCCTGGACTCTGGAAGCCTATTTATATCAATTGATAAAAAGGAAAGAACAACAACTGGACAACAAAGACACAAGGAATTATGCTCTCAGTTTTGACTCTAAGCAACCACTTCAGATCTTGATTTCTTTAATGTAAAGTGAGTTTAGACAAAGGCCATTAGAATTCTCCAAGCTACAAAACTTTGTGTTTTTCTGATTTAAAGATTCGTGAAAGTTTCATGAAAATATTTTTTTTTAATTTGACTTCAAATTGAAGATAAATTCTACTTCAAGTCAGCACTCTCATATACTTTCATTTAACTTCTAGGGAAATTATTTTTGCATTTAAATTAATTGGCAATTGCCACATACTTGCAACTAGACTCACAAAAGTGATAATCTTACCAATGCCCATACAAAATGCTAACATTTTTACCAACAAATATTCTCAGTAAATTGGTGCAGACCTAGCTAAACAAGACAAATGATCCTTCTTCACATCCATATTTGTTCTCTGCAGTGCTGGCAGCACCACTCTTGGTTGGTTACTGACTTCTTTTGATGCATTAACTTACACTAAATTCTCCTACTTCTACACCCTGTCCTTGATGATACTCTCTTCAGAGTCACTATGAGTCATATTAGTAAAAGAAGAGCGGAACAGTTCTGGAGTGGGTGTCCACTGCTAGAGTATTTGGAGGTGGTGAAAACAAAATCTGCAAAGTAAGTTGATAAGTTTTCCTCAGCAGAAGCAATTCTGAAAGCTGAAACAGGTATGTTTTGTGTGGGTATGTAAATGTGTGCAGGTATATGTGTATGTATGTACTGATAGGCTCATAATTGCCCAAAGGAACTATTTCAAAAGAAGAGTGGTAATATGCCTACCCATCTTTCAACTATCTAGGCATAGATTAGTAAGTATGTGGACCAACTAAAATAAAAATATATAATAGCATATTTATAAAAATTATTGCTACAAATCAATTAAAACAGATACATATAAGGATCTATTCAGAACTAGAAGGTAACTGTGGGGTCTTGGCAGGTGCTATGATCTGAATGTTTGCAACCCCCTAAATTCACATATTGGAATTTGAACCCATAAGGTGATGGTATTACATGGTGGGATCTCTGGGAGGTGATCAGATAACGAGGGAGAGCACTCATGATTGAGATTAGTACCCTTAAAAAAAAAAAAAAAGACTGCTGGCCAGGTGTGGTGACTCATACCTGTAATCCCAGCACTTTGGGAGGCCAAGGCAGCTGGATCACCTGAAGTCAGGAGTTCGAGACCACTGAGACCAGCCTGACCAATATGGTAGAACCCCGTCTCTAATAAAAATACAAAAAAAATTAGCTGGGCATGGTTGCGGACACCTGTAATCCCAGCTAATCAGGAGGCAGAGGCAGGAGAATGGCTTGAACCCAGAAGGTGGAGGTTTCAGTGAGCTGAGATCATGCCATTGTACTCCAGCCTGGGCGACAGACTGAGACTCCATCTCAAAAAAGAAAAAAAAAAAACTGCCAAGGGCTAGTAGCGCCTTTCACCTTGTGAGGACAGAGTAAGAAGATTCCATTATGAAAAAGCAGGCCTTTACCTGATGTTGAAACTGCTGGTGACTTGAACTTGGGTTTATCAGCCTCAAAAACTCTGGAAAAAAAAAAAAAACTGTTGTTTTTAAGCCTCCAAGTGTGTGGGAGTTTGTTATAGTAGCCCAAATAGACTAGGAAAGCAGTAATAATAGTACACTTATAGAAGGTGTTTGAAGAGATTTTTAAATTAAAAGGCTATTTTTAAATGTCTGAGAAGCATTAAGAGAAACCAACAAAAAATGTTGAAGCACTCGGGGCTAATGAGAGAGGAGCTTTTATCATCCCATGGCCTAACTGGATAGGAGAAGGGAAATGTTACCAGATACTGGAGAAATTAACCCTACAGTAAGAGAAGGCTATCTGCTGCGAGCTGTAATATTTGCAAGAAGGGAGTAGCTGCCAGTTAACTTTTTGGGAGGAAGTTATTACAATAAATACTCTGATCTTTCTTCTCTGACCCTTGAATCACCTATTGGTGCCTCCCATTGGCTAAAACCAACCAAAACAAAGAGAGCAAGAAAGCCTATTGATCTAGATATAAAGCCAGTTTCTTGGGGCACAGAAAAAGGTGAAAATGGTAGAGAGAGAAATAGGCAAGGAAAATTGAGACTATCCACCATGGTAACCAATAGTCGCTACTTTTGGTCTACTGGAATGTAAGAATACCCTTTCACCTTTATTCATTAATTCAATCTATATTTAGCACTTACTGTATACCAGACACTGTTCACAGTTTTAATTTTACAGGAGTTAACAAAATAAAGCTTTTGTCCTCGTGAAAAAAAAGAAACAAGAAAAAATAAGTGAATAGTCAAAACAATTTCAGATAATGTTAATATTAAAAAATAAAATGAAGAAGCATGATAGAATTATCACAGTGGTGGTACAGAGCTTCTCCAGGTAATGTGGGTAAGAAAGACCTATTGGAGGAGATGATAATTGAACTATAATATCATGATGAGAAGACATTAACTATGCTTATAACTGAGAAAGAGAGAAGAATCGAATAGATGCAATAAAAAATGATAAAGGGGATATCACCACCGATTCCACAGAAATACAAACTACCATCAGAGATCACTACAAACATCTCTATGCACATAAACCAGTAAATCTAGAAGAAATGGATAAATTCCTGGACACTTACACATGCCCAAGACTAAACCAGGAAAAAGTTGAATCCCTGAATAGACCAATAACAAGGTCTGGAGTTGAGGGAGCAATTAATAGCCTACCAACCAAAACAAGTCCAGGACCAGATGGATTCACAGTTGAATTCTATCAGTTGTACAGAGGAGCTGGTACCATTCCTTCTGAAACTATTCCAAATACAAAAAGAGGGAATCCTCCATAACTCATTTTATGAGACCAACATCATCCACAGAGGATGGGGGATTGGGGAGGGCTAACATTAGGAGAAATACTTAATGTAGATGACGGGGGATGGATACAGCAAACCACCATGGCATGCGTATACTTATGTAACAATCCGGCATGATCTGCACATGTATCCCAGAACTTAAAGTACAATAATAATTAAAAAGCCCAACTTTTATGCTCTGTCACCTCTTAGATACTTTGCTGCTTAGAAATTTCTTCTGCCAGATACCCTAAATCATCCCTCTCAAGTCCAAAGTTCCACAGATATCTAGGGCAGGGACAAAAAGCGGCCAGTCTCTTTGCTAAAGCATCCCAAGAGTCATCTTTACTCTAGTTCCCAAAAAGTTCCCCATCTCCATCTAAGACCACCTCGGCCTGGACTTCACTGTCCGTATCACTAGCAGCATTTTGGTCAAAGCCATTCAACAAGGCTCTAGGAGGTTCCAAACTTTCCCACATCTTCCTGTCTTCTGAGCCCTCCAATTCTCTAGGAGGTTCCAAACTTTCCCACATCTTCCTGTCTTCTGAGCCCTCCAATTCTCTAGGAGGTTCCAAACTTTCCCACATCTTCTGAGCCTGCCAAACTGTTCTAACCTCTACCTGTTACTCAGTTCCAAAGTCTCTTCCCCATTTTGGGATATCTTTATAGGAGCACTCCAGTCCTGGTACCAATTTACTGTATTAGTCCATTCTCATGTTGCTACGAAGAAATACCTGAGTCTGCATAATTTATAAAGGAAAGTAGTTAATTGACTTACAGTTCTGCATGGCGGGGGAGGCCTGAAGAGACTTACAATTGTGGTGGGAGGGGAAGCAAACATGTTCTTCTTCACATGGCAGCAGGAGAGAGAAGTGCCAAGAAAAGAGGGGAAAACCTCTTACAAAATCATCAGATCTTGTGAGAACTCACTATCATGAGAACATAGTGGTGGTGAACTGCCTCCATGATTTAATTACCTCCTGTTGGTTCCCTCCCATGATACTTGGGGATTATGATCATTCATAGATGACCAATTCAAGATGGGATTTATGTGGGAACACAGCCAACCCATATCAATCACATAGAAATTGTATTAATAATTTATGCTTAGCACTTACTATATGTCAGGCACTGTTACCAGAGCTGTACCTACATTAACAGTTTAAAGCTTGCACCAACCCTGTGAGAAAGGTAGTATTAGCATTTGTGTTTTACAGATGGGAAAACCTGAATTATAGTAAGTAACCAACTTGCCCCAAATCACACAATTATTGCTAGGTGGATCCAGGATTTGAACCAAATTGGTTTAGAGCTGTAATGGTCCATTGTTGGAACCATTACACTGTACTACCTCTGCAAATGCTACAAAACACTTAAGTGTTTCATACAAAGGCAGGCTAAAAAGTATGGGAATGTGTAAGAAATAAAAGCAGCAGCTCAAAGCCAAACTGATGAATAAAAGCCATAGCTCATTTTTGTTGGTGCATGTTCAGGGCCTCAGAGTTGCTTGCGCATAAAACATTACAGGCTTTTGCCAGCCAGCCTTGTAGTTACTTTGGTGACACTGTTTCCTCAAAAAAACTGCAGGCATTTGATCAAAATTTATTTCTCATGAAATTAACTCACAGATAAAGAGGTTACCTTTACATAGCTTTAAGAGCGGCTCTACTGAGATATAATTCACCTAAGATTAAATTCACTTAGATAAATTGAATATCATCAAAATTAAAATCTTTTTTGATATAATTCATATAATCAAGAAAGTAAAAATAAAATCCACAGAATGGGTGAAAATGTCTGCAAATCATATATCTGATAAAGCAATGGTCCCCAACATTTTTGGCACCAGGGACTGGTTTCATGGAAGACAATTTTTCCACAAATGGTGGGGGGTGGTGGGCGGGGGCAAATGGTTCCGGGATGAAACTGTTTCACCACAAATCATCAGGCATTAGAGTCTCATAAGGAGTCTACATCCTAGATCACTCACATGTGTACTTCAAAATAGGGTTCATTAGATTCTCCTATGAGAATCTAATGCCAGCGCTGTTCTTGCAGGAGGCAGAGCTCAGGTAACGCTTGCTCACCCATTGCTCATCTCCTGCTGTGTGGTCAAGTTCCTAACAGGTCATGGACCAGTACCAATCTGCACCCACGTTTTAGGGACCCATGTGAGAAGAAACTTGTATCCAGAATATATAAGGAACTCTTTCAACTCAATAATAAAAAGACAAGCAACCGAATTTAAAATGGGCATAGGATTTGAATAGACATTTCTCCAGAAAAGATATTTATCTATTTTTCACTTTTCACTCATTCTTTTTGTGTCTTATCTAAAAAGGTGGGTCTATGATCCACTTAGAGTTGATTTTTGTGTATAGAGTAAGCATGGAGTACAACTTCATTCTTGTGCATGTGGATATACAATTGTCCCAACATCATTTTGCCAAAAATACTATTCCTTTCCCATGAAATTGCTCTAGCACTTTTGTTAAAAATCAACTAACTATAAACATGTGGATTGATTTCTGGACTTTTAATTCTTTTCCTTTAATCTTTTGGTTTAAGTCAGTCCCATATTGTCTCAGTTACAGTAGCTTTGTAGTAGTTTTGAAATCAAGAAGTATGAATCCTCCAGCCTGATTTTTTTTTTTGGGGGGGTCAAGACTGCTTTCTGCATCTCTTGCATTTCCATATGAATTTTAGGATAAATTTATCGCTTTTGGCAAAAAAACAGCTGGAATTTTGATATGATTTGTATAAAATTTACAGAAAAATTTGGGGAGAGATCCATCTAAACAAAATTATGCCCTGTAATTCATGAACACTAAATGTTTATTTTATTTAGGTCTTCTTTAATTTATTTCAACAATATTCTGTAGGTGTCAGAATACAATTCCTATATTTATTTTGTTGTATTTATTTATAAGTCTTCTTTGTTGATGCTATTGTAAATGAAATTGTTTCCTTAATTTTTCAGAATGTTCCCTGATAGGATACAAAAATACAGTTGACCAATGTACTCACAGAAATTTTTAAAAAATAAAATTTGTAAAAAAGCTTAATGATGACAGCAACAAAATAAAAATACAGTTGATGTTGGCAAATTAAACTTGTGTTCTGCAGCTATACTGAACTCATTATTAGCCATACTTTTTTTTTGTGGATGCCTTAGGATTTCCTGTATACGAGATTGTATCATCTGCAACAAAAGAAAATTTTACCTTTTCCTTTCCAATATGGATGGTTTATATATTTTCTTGCCTAATTGCCCTGGCTAGAACTTCTAGTATAATGTTCAATAGAGGTAGTGAGAACAGATATTCTTGCCTTGTTCCTGATCTTAGGGGAAAGCATTCAGTCTTTCATCTTTAAGTATGATATTATCTGTGGGTTTTTTCCTAGCTGTTCTTTATCAGGTTGAGAAAATTTCCTTTTATTCCTAGTTTGTTGAGTGTTTTTATCATGAAAATATTGAATTTTGAGATGATTATACAGGTTTGCCATTTATTAATTAATATGGTGTTTTATGTTAATTGATTTTTGGATGTTAAACTGACCTTGCAGTCCTGAGATAAATCATACTTGGTCATGGTGTATAAATCTTTTTATATGTTGCTGGATTGGGTCTGCTAGTATTTTCTTTAGGATTTTTGTATTTTTACAAAATATGCTGTCTGTAGTGTTCTTTATAAGTGATGTCTTTGTCTGGTTTTGGAATCAGGATAATACTGTTCTCATAGAATGAATTGAGAAGTATTCCCTCTACCTCTATTTTTTAAAATTGTTTTTGAAGAAAGTGTTCATTCTTCTTTAAATATTTGGTATAATTAACTAGTAAAGCTGGGTCATAGGCTTTTCTTTGTGAGAAGGTCTTTTAATTAGTAAATAAATTTATTTGTTATATTCAGATTTTCTATTTATCATTGAGCCAATCTTAGTAGTTGGTATCTTTTTCAGAAACATGTCCATTTCATCTAAGTTATCTAATTCACCGACATAGAGTTTTTCACAGTTTCTCTATAATCCCTCCTCTCCCCTATAAATGTTGGTAGTGATGTTTTCTCTTTCATTCCTGATTTTAGTAATTTGAGTCTTCTCTAAGTCTAGCCAAAGGTATGTCAATATTTTAAAATCTTCTCAAAGAACCAAAATTTGATATTTACATATACGTTTAAGCTTAACTTCTCTCATCTTTCACTTCCTAGAAGTTGAACGCTTCTCATCCCCCTCTCACTAACATAAAGACAGAGTAGGTTAATTTCGGAGTAGAATGAACAATTAACATAACACTGAAAATCAAAGTTTTTTGCTCACTTAATGTAGGCAGTTTTGGGCCAGTATGATACTCCATTATTATAACTCCATTTTCTATTATCTGACTGTTTAGTCATTCTCTAAAGTTGACCCATTTGGCTACTTGAGCCCTATCATCATGTCAGCATTCCAGCCATCACATCAATATTCTGGTCAGCAGGAAATAGACTAGGATTTTCACTCCTTTTAAGAAGACTTCCCCAGTTTTCATGTACCACTTTCACTTACAACTCTTTGACCTAATCCTATTATTTGGACACACTGAGCAACAAAGAGGCTTGGAATTGCCATTTATTTATGGTGTTTCCCTTGCCCAAATAAAATTCTGACCTCCAATTATTGAGGAAACAAGGAAAGAATGTTTATTGAAGGATATAACCTTGTAAAAATAAAGTATGTTGTAATATTTAGTGTATGTACATATTTTGAGTTTATATGACAATTTACTCCATGCCTTGTTCAATATTTTCTATATTTAATAGTATTTATGAAAATAATTATAAACTAGTAAAGCAATACTCTCCATATAGCATATATGTGTACATATGTATATTATATAGTATGTGTGTTTTAGATATAGTGATTATGAGAATGAACATTTGTGATCTATTCTTCCTCTTTCTCTTTTCTGTAAGATATCTCTAAGATAAGAATCAGGGCCACACGTGGTGGCTCACGCCTATAATCCCAGCACTTTGGGAGGCCGAGTCGGGTGGATCACCAGGTCAAGAGATGGAGACCATCCTGGTCAACGAAGTGAAACCCCGTCTCTAGTAAAAATACAAAAATTAGCTGGGCATGGTGGCGTGCACCTGTAGTCCCAGCTACTCGGGAGGCTGAGGCAGGAGAATTGCTTGAACTCAGGAGACGGAGGTTGCAGTGAGCCGAGATTGTTGCACTCCAGCCTGGGTAACAAGAGCGAAAGTCCGTCTCAAAAAAAAAGAAAAAGAATCAGAATTCTCTCATTCCTTATTCTCTCTTTAGAAATGAAAAGGATTTTTCATACGCTCTATAATCATTTAGCATACTGATTCTCAGTTGTTTGTATAAATAAGAGTCACCTAGGAAATTTATTTTTAAAATGGAGATTACAGGTTCTATCCTAAGAGAGCCTTATTCAGTAGGTCTAGTGTAGAGCCAGAAGCTTGAATTTTAAATAAGGACCCCAGGTGGTTCTGGCCACATTTTTAAGAAATTCACTTATTTAGGGAGTGTGGTGACCAGCATTTTCATTAACAAAAAATGGATTTAGCAAGGAAGACACATGCTTTCCTCCTCTCTGTGGACTCAAATATGATTTTTCCATTGCTTGTAATGAAGGCTGTCTGCCTAGTTGCTTTAAAGTGAAACTTTAAAGACATCATTATGTTAGTTAAATGATTTATGAAAGCAGTGGAAGCAGAGATGGAGAAGGATAGGTCTCCTTATTCAACTTATAGACAGATAATCTATATTGCTCTTGGTTGAGTAGAGCTGTTATAATGGGATGATCAAAGCATTGTCTTTTTTTGGAAAGATCAAACCATTTTATTTTCCGTGACAAAACTTATCTCTCTCAATTCAGTCTTTGAGATATATCTCACCCAACTCTCCTACATGAACAGAATTTGCCAATTAGATTCAACACCAGATCTCAGCATGGGGTTTTATTATAGATGCATAGATACCATTTTCACAAGTAATTCTGGGAACTTCTTGAAACTCTCTGTCAATGAGCTGTGATGAGGATGAAGTTTGAGCAGAAATATAAAGTCTGTGATGTGATTAAAATTAGATGACAAAGTTTATTAATTCTATTTACTATGTAAGCAGTAGATTTAAATGAATTTAAAAGTAGATTTTTAAAAAACATTTTAGTTTCAGGAGTATATGTGCAGGTTTGTTATATAAGTAGAATTGTGTGTCATAGGGAGTTGGTGTACAGATTATTTAATCATCCAGGTAATAGGCACAGTACCCAGTAGGGACTTTTTTTTATACTCTCTCTCCTTCCACCTTCCAGCCTTAAGTACACATGTGTCCATGTGTACTCAATGTTTGACTCCTACTTGTAAGTGAGAACATGCAGTATCTGGTTTTCTGTTCCTGCATTAGTTCACTAAAGATAATGGCCTCCAGTTTCATACATGTTGCTGTAATGGGACATGATCTTATTCTCTTTTATGACTGTGTAGTATTCCATGGTTTATATATATCACATTTTCTTTATCCAATTTATCATTGATGGGCATTTAGGTTGATTCCATGTCTTTGTTATTGTGAATAGTACTGCAGTGAATATACGAGGGCATGTGTCTTTTTGGTATAATAATTTATTTTCCTTCAGCTATATACCTAGTAATGGGATTGCTGGGTTGAATAGTTTTAAGTTCTTTGAGAAACCATGAGATTGCTTTCCACAATGGCCAAACTAATTTATATTATATAAGTGTTCCCTTTTCTCTACAATTTTGCCAGCATCTGTTATTTTTTTGACTTTTTAATAATAGCCATCTGACTGGTACAAGATGGTACCTCATTGTGGTTTTGATTTGCATTTCTCTAATTATTAGAGATGATGAGCATTTTTTCCACATGCTTGTTGGCCACATGCATGCCTTCTTTTAAAAAGTGTCTGTTTATGTACTTTGCACATTTTTAATGGGGTTATTTTTTGTTAAGTTCTTAATAGATTCTGTATATTAGACCTTTGCTGGATGCATAGTTTGAAAATATTTTCTCCCATTCTGCAAGTTGTCTGTTTACTCTATTGATAGCTTCTTCTGCCGCACAGATCTTTAGCTTAATTACATCCCATTTGTCAATTTTTAATTTTGTTGCTATTGCTTTTGGCATCTTGATAATAAAATCTTTTCCAGGTTCTATGTGTAGAATGTTTTCCTAGGTTATCTTCCAGAGTTTTTATAGTTTCGTGTTTTAAATTTAAGTCTTTAATCCATCTTGAGTTGATTTTTTGTTTATAGTGAAAGGAAGGTGTGCAGTTTCAATCTTCTGCATATGACTAGCCAGTTATCTCAGCCCCACTGATTGTACAGGGAGTCCTTTTTCCATTGCTTGTTATTGTTGAGTGTCAAAGATCAATAGTTGTAGGTGTGTGGCTGTATTTCTAGGCTTCCTATTCTGTTTCATTGGTCTATGTGTTTATTTTTGTACCAATACCATGCTGCTTTGGTTACTGTAGCCTTCTAGCATAGTTTGAAGTCTGGTAATGTGATTGCTTAGGATCGCCCTGACTATTCAGGCTCTAAAAGTAGGTTTAGAATAAGTGTTAATTATTTCCTTAGAGTAAGTTTCTGAAGGTAGAATTGTTGAATTGAAATATAAGAAGGGTTTGACACAGAAACTCAAATTTTAGAAATTTATTTTTAAGCAGTTATAATAGGTATAAACTAAGATGCATACAGAATGAGGTTCATATCAGCTTAATTTATAATCAGAAAGTATTAGAAAGAATGCCCTATAGAAGGAGACTTATTATGTGAATCGTGGCATAGTCATATGATTGAACAATATATCCCATTAAAAAATCATGTTAGACCAGGTGTGGTGGCTCACTCCCATAAATCCCAGCACTCTGAGAGGCCAAGGCAGATGGATCATCTGAGGTCGGAAGTTGAAGACCAGTCTGACCAACATGGAGAAACTCTGTCTCTACTAAAAATACAGAAAATTAGTTGGGTGTGGTGGAGCATGCCTGTAATCCAAGCTACTTGGGAGACTGAGGTAGGAGAATCGCTTGAACCTCGGAGGCAGAGGTTGCGGTGTGCCAATATCATGCCACTGCACTCCAGCCTCAGCAACAAGAGCGAAATTCCATCTCAAAAACCAAACCAAACCAAACCATATGATTATATGTTAGAACTCTGTTAACAAATGCTTATAACATATTGTTAAGTTTTTAAAAATCAGGTTAAAATACAACATATAGTATATCATCTAAATTTGTTAAAAAATATAAATGTATCTGCATACACACACACACACACACACACACACACATATACTTAAAAAAAAGACTATAACATTATGTACCAATCTAACAAAATGTTAACAGATTTATCTCTGGGTGGTGGTATTACATGTAATATTTATTTTATTTTGTGCTTGTGGTTTCCTATATTATACTTTCTATCACTTACGCTTTTTTACATGATGCTTTCTCTATTTTACTTACATATTAAAAAGTGTTATTTTATGAAATAAAATTATAAAAAATTAAAATGTACCATTTGTCCACTAAGATGTAATATAATTCAGGTTTAAATGGATGTACAGACTTGTCATCCCACTAACTATTAGCACAAATTTTATCAGCTGAATTTGTAAAATGTGACCTTCATCCTCTTTTACATAAACTGCATTTTTAAAAATCTTTTTGGAGAAACTCGTTTGGTGACATTGAGGGATCTGATGATATGAATCATTTGGTTTGATTATTGCCCACACCATGAATTCCTTTGCTCACGAAACAGGTGAATATTCTTGAGTAATAACAGTTTGCATTTCTTACGTAGAAGATTTGTATATAAATGGTAGAACTTCAGACCTTTAAAGTGTATCTTAACACAGATTTCAACAACGTTCTTGTTAACAGAACAAACAGCAGTGCCACTAAATCCCCACACATCCCATGGAATATTTTGTCATTAATTAACTATCTCTTTCTCTGAACATAAGCCATTTAGCTTCTTGGTCAATGAGTTCAAATTTTAAAAAGAAAAGAACAAACTCAGGATTGTATAAAGATCAGAGTTTTAAGATCCTGAGACTTCAAGTGAGCAAAAGCCTACAAATCCTTTAGAAATCTACAGTGTAGGAGTATTTCCTCCAAAATTGTTCTGTGTGCAGGCCAAAGAATGTTGGGGGTGAAATTGGGTTTTGAATACTTAAGATACAGTTGAAAAAGTAGGATAACCACACAGGGAGCCTAACACAACAACGGATTGGGATAACCAATGTAAAATCATATTGGGCAAATAGTTATTAAGAGGAAACTAACATTTATTGAGCATCAGTTCTGTAGCGGACTCTGTTGATGGGCCAGTAAGTAAAGAGGGGCATCAAGTACTACTACAAAATTTGGCTTCAATTAAGAATGAACAAGAGATAAATAATTTCTTACGATGTTTGCCAACATTCTATTTCAGAGAAATTAGAGTTATCATTTTTTGTATAAGTCAAGACTTATCCTGAATATGTAAGTAAGCCTCTTTCTTGGCAACTATTCACTTTCTTGTTTGAATTAAGTTGTTTTTTCTATCAAAGTTATACAAGTACATAACCTGGATAATTAACTAACGTAGTTCTATAAAACTTGTTAAGGTAACTTCTCTGACTCTCTCTATTCCATATATTTTGCCACTTAGAGACAACCAATCTTATTCTTGCAACAGCATTGTAGTACTTTCCATCACATTGATAAATAATGTATTTATATTGCTACTTAATTTTAGTCCTTTTTTGGCATTATATATTTTCTTCTTACCATAGAAAATGAGAAGTTAGTTTTCTTTTACAACCTCTACTACACTTCATGTGCCCCATCTTATCAAGAAAGTTAGTAAATTTTTTAGTGTTTACATGATTATGAAAAAGCAAATCCCTGAGTTGAGCTATGTAGTAAGTTATGTTTCCTTGCCCTTTCCACCTATATTTTAGTTCTCCCAGTTACTAATGAATTTGGCTTTGATTGCTTAGTTTTCTGTGCATTTATCAATAATTTGGCCCCAAACTTTTCCCAGATGTGTAAGTTTTCTTTCATATATTGAAGCACAAATTCCTTTCCTTAATGTCCTTCCCAGAACAAATGTGTGTGTGTGTGTGTGTGTGTGTGTGTGTGTGTGTGTGTGTGTGTGTGTGTGTCTGATAGAGCCTCTGTTTTCTTGCTCTTAGTATTTTCCTTTATGTTAGAGGTGCATATTCTGTGGCAGCTTCCTAGGAAATGGTACACTGGTGGCACAGTTTTTGAGACTCTGCATACCCTTGGCTTGACTGATTGATAGTTTAGAAGTATAGAACTCTAGGATGAAAATAACTGTCAAGATTTTGAAATCATAGTTCCATCATCTTCTAGTTTCCAATATTGCTGAGAAATCTGATACCATTCTGGGATCTGAGCCTTTGTGTAAAACATGTTCTTTCTCCCTGAACCTTTTAGAAGCTCTTTCTCTGCTTCAGTGTTCTAAAATTTTAGGATAATGTTTTGGTGAGGGCAATTTTTATCCACTGTGCTAGGCACTTACGGGCCTTTTCAGTCTGGAAACTCATATTCTTCAGGCTTGGGAAAGTGTATTGAATTATCTCTTTATTTTCTTCCCTCTGATTTCTATGTTTTCTCTTTCTGCAACCCCTATTTTTGAATTTAAATCTCAGGGATCAATCTTCTATTTTTACTATCTTTTTCTACTTCTTTGTCTTTTTGCGTTACTTTCTTGGATATTTCTAGATTCATCTTATGAGCTTTTCCTATCTGATAAATTATTTTAATTTTAGGAGATCTTATCCCTTTGAAGATACTAGTACTTTTTAAATCATGTTCTCATTCATAATCTCTGTTTCCTCCAGATTGTTTGGTTATGTCTATTTGTTGTGATATTTCTTTTTTATATAGGAGACTTTTTTTCACATTACCTAGTTATTCTCAACTCCCACTTTATGACGAATGTTCTAAAAAGCAGATTGGAAGCTCTGAGTAGAGGATAAGTTTTGTTCACTGTGGTTTCATAGTAGTGTAATCTGATAAATCATTTCTTGAAGGACACCTGCATTTTCTGATCTCCTTACCATATGGTTTAGGCTTGGCTGCCAGAATTCTGGAATCTTAGTGGGGAAAGAATTGCAAGGTTCTTAATAGTCAACATATGAACTTTCACATAATCTCTTTTTAAACATAATAGTCCAAACTTTAGTTAAACCTAGTATCTCCCATTCCAGAGACTGTTTTAGTTACTTTTTCCAGAGAATAATTTTCATTATTTTTCCCTAGGTAGAGAAAAGACAGTGTGTCAGTTGCATGAAGTAGGGAAAGGGCTTGAGTTCTAACTTCTCATGTAATTTCAAGTAAACTTTTAAAGTCAACTGTTCCTGCTTTTTGCCCTTCATTCATCTTCCAGGTGTTCCTGGCACTACCATTTCCTGAGAATTCTGGAGGTACAATGATAAAAATCTGGTTGTTTCTTGGCTTCTCCACTGTAAGCTTGGGGTTTAGCCTTTCCGGGTATGCTAAGTCAGTTTCCACTCATCCATCTGCTTTCCATGTTGCAATATTTTATTTCTTGTTATCTCCTTTTCTGTTCTTTTGGTCCTATTAATAGCATGCCTCTTTCCTGCTTTAATCTTTTGCTGTCATTTTAATGGAGTGGTACAAGGGTAGAAAGGCATTCAAGCACCATTTTTAACTACAACTTGGTAGCTGTTTTTTGTAACTTCAAAACAAGATGTAGATATATGATGATAAAGTAAGTAGCATGAATTTCTACTGCATTCTTCTCTGTGGAAGCATGGAGTAGCTTCTTTTCATTAGTTTAACTTAGGCCTCAGCTTAAATATCATGTCCTCGTGAAGTCTTCTGGAACTGTTTATTTCAGGCAACTCCTCAGTCCTCCATATTTTCTTTCTTTCTTTCTTTAAAATTATACTTTAAGTTCTGGGGTACTTGTGCAGGACATGCAGATTTGTTACATGGGTATACACATGCCATGGTGTTTTGCTGCACCCATCAACTCATCTCTACATTAGCTATTTCTCCTAATACTATCCCGCCACTAGCCCCCCACCCCTTGACAGGCCCAGGTGTGTGATGTTCCCCTTCCTGTGTCCATGTGTTCTCACTGTTCAACTCCCACTTCTGAGTGAGAACATGGAATGTTTGGTTTTCTGTTTTGGTGTTAGCTTGCTGAGAATGATGGCTTCCAGCTTCATCTATGTCCCTGCAAAGGGCATGAACTAATCCTTTTTTATGGCTGCATAGTATTCCATAGTGTATATGTGCCATTTTCTTTATCCAGTCTATCATTGATGGGCATTTCGGTTGGTTCCAAGCCTTTGCTATTGTGAACAGTGCTGCAATAAACATACATGCACATGTGTCTTTATATTAGAATGATTTATAATCCTTTGGGTATATACCCAGTAATGGGATTGCTGGGTCAAATGGTATTTCCAGTTCTAGATTCTTGAGGAATTTCCACACTGTCTTCCACAATGGTTGAACTAATTTACACTTTCACCAACAGCGTAAAAGAGTTCTTATTTATTCACATCCTCTCCAGCATCTGTTGTCTCCTGACTTTTTAATAATCACCATTCTAACTGATGTAAGATTGTATCTCATTGCAGATTTGATTTGCATTTCTCTAATGACCAGCAATGATCCGCATTTTTTTATGTGTTTGTGGGCCACATAAATGTCTTCTTTTGAGAAGTGACTTTTCATATCCTTTGTCCACTTTTTGATGGGGTTGTCTTTTCTTGTAAATTTGTTTACATTCTTGGTAGATTCTGGATATTAGCCCTTTATCAGATGGATAGACTGCAAAAATTTTCTCCCATTCTGTAGCTTGCCTGATGACAGTTTGTTTTGCTGTGCAGAAGCTCTTTAGTTTAATTAGATCCCATTTGTCAATTTTGGCTTTTGTTGCCGTTGCTGTTGGTACTTTAGTCATGAAGTCTTTATGCATGCCTATGTCCTGAATGGTATTGCCTATGTTTTCTTCTAGGGTTTTTAAGTTTTATGTGTAAGTCTTTAATCCATCTTGAGTTAATTTTTGTGTTGTAAGGAAGGGGTCCAGTTTCATTTTTCCACATATGGCTAGCCAGTTTTCCCATTTATTAAATAGGAAACAAACACCATTTATTAAATAGGGTATCCTTTCCTTATTGCTCATTTTTGTCAGGTTTATCAAAGATCAGAAGGTTTAGAGATATGGTGTTATTTCTGAGGCCTCTGTTCTGTTCTATTTGTCTATATATCTGTTTTAATACCAGTACCAGTATCATGCTGCTTTGGTCACTGTAGCCTTGTAGTATAGTTTGAAATCAGGTAGCATGATGCCTCTAGCTTTCTTCTTTTTGCTTAGGATTGTCTTGGCTATGCGAGTTCTTTTTTGGTTCCACATGAAATTTAAAGTAGTTTTTTTTAATTCTGTGAAGAAAGTCAATGGTAGCTTGTTGGGAATAGCATTGAATCTATAAATTAGTTTGGGCAATATGGCCACAGAAATACAAACTAAAATCAGAAAATACTATAAACACCTTTATGCAAATAAACTAGAAAATCTAGAAGAAATGGATAAATTCCTAGAACACATACACTCTCCCAAGTCTACACCAGAAAGAAATTGAATCCCTGAAAAGACCAGTAATGAGTGCTCAAATTGAGGCAGTAATTAGAAGCCTACAAACCTAAAAAAGCCCAGGACCAAATGGATTCACAGCCAAATTCTACCAGAAGTACAACGAGGAACTGGTACCATTCCTTCTGAAACTATTGCAAACAATAGAAAAAGAGGGACTCCTCCTTAACTCATTTTATGAGGCCAGCATCATCCTGATACCAAAATCTGGCAGAGATACAACAAAAAAAGAAAATTTCAGGCCTATATCCCTGATGAACATTGATGTGAAAATCATCAATAAAATACTGGCAAACCAAATCCAGTAGCACATCAGAAAGCTTATCCACCAAGATCAAGTCGGCTTCATCTCTGGGATGCTAGGCTGGTTCAACATATGCAAATCGATAAATGTAATCCATCACATAAACAGAACCAAAGACAAAACCACGATTATCTCAATAGATGCAGAAAAGACCTTCAATAAATTTCAACAGCGCTTCATGCTAAAAACTCTCAATACACTAGGTATTGATGGAACATATCTCAAAATAATAACAGCTTTTTATGACAAACCCACAGCCAATACCATACTGAATGGGCAAAAGCTGGAAGCATTCCTTTTAAAAGCAGGCACAAGATAAGGATGCCCTCTCTCACCAGTCTTATTCAACATAGTATTGGAAGTTCTGGCCAGGACAATCTGGCAAGAGAAAGAAATAAAGTATATTAAAATAGGACGAGAGGAAGTCAAATTATCTCTGTTTGCAGATGACATGATTTTATATTTAGAAAACCCCATTGTCTCAGCCCCAAATCTCCTTAAGCTGATAAGCAACTTTAGCAAAGTCTCAGGATTCAAACTCAATGTGCAAAAATCTCAAGCATTCCTATACCCAGTAACAGACAGAGAGCCAAATCATGAGTGAATGCCCTTTCACAATTGCTACAAAGAGAATAAAATATCTAGGAATACAACTTACAAGGGATGTGAAGGACCTCTTTAAAGAGAACTACAAACCACTGGTCAAGGATATAAGAGAGGACACAAACAAAATGGAAAAACATTCCATGCTCATGGATAGGAAGAATCAATGTCATAAAAAGTCCTCCTTTATTTTCTAGGGCAGTGCCTCACCTTCCCCCACCCCATAGAAATAACAATTTATTTTTATTTTTTTCTATACTATTAAGGGGTTTTGGTCTTTTTTTCCATGTTAGATTGTTAGTTCCTTGAGGGAAGGAAGAACAATGTCTCTCTGGCTTACCAGCACTTAAAATAGCACCAGGCCAGTGTAGACACTAAATAAATATGCATTGAATAAAATAAAATTTAGAGCTTTCTCTAAACTGACATTGAAACGCTGCCCCAAACCTTTTCAATGATAGATCAAAATGGAAAATGGCAAAGCAAAATGAAACAGAAATGAATAAGGTTCAGTTTTATAGAAGACAACTATTTATTTCTCAATCCTCAATTATAATCTAGTTTTCTTTTCTTGCACTAATCCCATAAACGTCAGTCCTATATGTTGTGTTATCAGTTAAGGAATCAGAGAAGGCCAGAATCAATAAAAATTCTGTCTAGCTTTTGTAACAAAAGTTCACAAAGTCTCAGATTTTTCTGGCCTCTCCAAGTCCTGCATTAGCAGGACTTTTTTTTTTTTTTTTTTTTAATTGAATCTGGCCTATGATGGGGAAAAACATTTTTGGAGCTAGAAAATGTTTGAATTGCTGCAGTATTAGAAAAGAAACCAATTTATAGAATGGCACAGCTGTTCACTGTATGATCATTATGATCCTTGTTATTTGGGTGCTGGTTGGTATTTATATCTAATTAGCTCTCTCACACACCATCAAGCAATCTGCATTTTGGGAATAGAGAAAAACTAAAATATATAGAGTTCCAAGCTGCCAAAAACATATAACAGAATG